>PVJC01050894.1:0-11642 GCA_004026665.1 Murina feae | reverse complement strand
CATCAGAGCCAGAGCCAGGCTCCCAGGGCCCCCCTGTAGGCGCCTGCAGTGCTGAGGTTCCTGCCCCAGGCGGTTCTGCTCCGAGGCTTGCTAGCGTGGCCTGGACTTAGGGTTTAGTCCAGGTCTGGGCTGAGGCCAGGACATTCACTGATTCCTCCATTCACTCACCAGGGGAGCGGTGTGCCTGTCCCAGCTGCTGAGGGGGTTGCCACAGCAGGTCCAGGTCCCCAGCATCACCAGACCCCCTGCCGTGGGGAAGAGGCGAGACACAAACATGCCCCAGTCAGTCATCAGGGAGGAAAAGACATGCAGGAGAGAAGAGGGGCAGGAGCGCAGAGGGGTTTATTTCAGGTGCAGGCACCCATCCTCTGGGCAGGCCCGGGAGAGCCACTTCAGCCCGAGGGCCCAAGAGGCCACAGCTGAGAGGGAGGCTGGTGGAGAAAAGGCAGGAAGAGCAGCTGCTGGCACCCGGTCAGAGGGGAGCAAGGAAGGAGAGAAGCCCTGAGGGCCAGGGGCCAGGAGTCCAGATGAGCCGTGGGAGATGTCTGGGGAGGGGTTACGGGAGTGCCAGGTATAGTGAGAGTCCTCGGGAGCTCCTGGAGGCAGCTCACCCAGTGCTCCCGTCTGCCTGAAAGGGCAGCGGGGTCGGTGTGGAACTCTGGGCTTCTCTCACACAGATGACGTGGGCTGTGTGATGCCGTCCGAGTGCCTGCGGGCCTGCGGGGCCGAGATTGGCTGCTCCAACATCGCCTACCCCAAGCTGGTCATGGAATTGATGCCCGTCGGTGAGGTTCTGGTGGGCCTGGGGGGCGGGCAGGGAGGGAGCTGTGGGGGCCATTCTGGGTCCAATGTGATGGTGTGTGACATCCAGGCAGGATGCTCTGCTCATCGGGGAAAAGAGGAAAGTAACAGAAAACACTGACATGCATGTGACCTGCCTCTTCATCTCAGGGCCCATTATCATCCCCACTTCAGAGATGGGGACACTGAGACCCAGAGAGGGTGAGTGACTTGGCCGAGGTCATATGGCAGGTGAACTGCAAAGCTGGGTCTGAACCTGGATAATCGGCCTCCAGCGCTTGTCCCTCACTTGAGGAACGGGGCCACTTTCTCTCTCAGGCCCGCTGGGTGCCGGACGCTTTTGCAAACTGTTTCTCTCCTTAAAGGCTGTGAGGCAGAGTTATTAGCTGCGTGACAGATATGGAAACTGAGGCACGGGCTTGGAGGAGTGCTTGGCCAAGGCTACAGGGTGGCTGACACACAAACCCCGGTCTGCCTGCCCTAAGCCCGCTGCTTGCTCTGCAGGGATCATGCGATCAAGGCCCCGAGAACCTTCCCCTCTGCCTCCCTCGAGACCTCGTGGGCCAACGGGTAAACCCAGGGGACAGGCTTAGGCCTTTTCCGTGTTTCTCCTGGCAGCAGAGGTCCTGCCAGTGGGATCCGGCTGATGAGGTCCCCATTGCAGGGAGGGTGCAGCCAGGCCACAGCGGGGTGGGGGGCTCCGCCTAAGCAAAAAAGAGACCCTTTCTGAGACCCTCGGCAGCCAGTTCCTCAGACCCTCTAGTCTGCACCTCCCTCCCGCGGCCTCCCCTGCGGAAGCGGCCTGGCCTGGCTTGCCCTCCCCTCCTCCAGGGAGCCCAGACCCAGGGAGGTTAGTGCCCTGAGCGGGACCAGATCTTGGCTCCACCGCGGCTGGCTGTGATATTTGGGGCATGGCACATCCCCGCTCCGAGCTTCTGTGTCCTCATTTGTAAATTGGAGATAATGACACCTACCCGCCCTAGTGTTGCTGCTGGGATTAAACCCTAACTCAGGGGACTGCCTGGTGCCAGTCCTGGCTGCGTGGGCTCCCCTGCAGGCCCTGCCTTCTCCTGTTCCGGGGCTTCTGTTATTGGGCCACACCTCTCTGGGCCTTGATCTCCGTCTGAAAATGGGTGGAGAAGTAAGCCTGAGCTCATCCACCTCTCTGAGCAAGAAAAGGAGGTGGAGAAATGTTTTTGGGAAAACACTTTCCTTTCGACCCCGTCTCAGTCAGACTGACACGTGCACAGCAGAGACCATGGGGTGCCCGGGGTCACACCTCTGCTCAGATGCAGAACCCGGGCCAGGCAACAAATGGCACCTGGTGGCCGAGCCCTCCAGGGCATCCCAGGGCCAGGGTGAGGGCAGACGGGGAAGGGGGCCTGCGGGAGCTTAGGCACTTGAGGGAGAAGCATGAAAGCCTTGGAGACGGACATGCACCAAGACCCAGCGAGGAGAGGACCCCCTCAGCCCCTCCAGCCCAGGGCTCCTGGGAGGCTCTGCACACAGTCCTGGCCTCCAGGCCCTCTCATGTCAGCCCATCAGCAGCTGGATCTTTCTGTTCCAGTCTCTTCCACAGCCAACAAGAGAGGGCCTCCCCTGGGCCTGCCACTCGGAGGAGGCCCGGGCTGAGCCGCTGGCCCTGCCCACCCAGACCTCCCTCACTCCCCGCCCGAGGTTCGCGTTCTGCGTCTGGCCTGCGGCGGGACCTGGGCGCCTGTCTTCCCCTCTCGGACGTTCCCTGTCTCGTCTGTCACATGGGTTACTAAGCCTCCATCGCAGGATGTCCCGGAGGCCTTTGCCCGCTTCGAGGCTCTGTAGACACCAGGAGGGAGCGGTGCGGTGGGGACCGGCCTTCGCATTCAGCCTCCTCCTGGGGCTTCTCCCCCCCCTCCAGCGCCTGGCCTGCTGGCAGGGCCTGAGGAGGCCTCACACCGGAGGCCACGGCAGGAGGGGCCACGGCAGGAGGGGTCACGGCAGGAGGGGCTCCGGCAGGCGAGGCAGGCAGGCCAGCAGCGTCTCTGACTGCAGGTCTGCGGGGCCTGATGATCGCAGTGATGATGGCCGCGCTCATGTCGTCGCTGACCTCCATCTTCAACAGCAGCAGCACGCTCTTCACCATGGACATCTGGAGGCGGCTGCGGCCACGGGCTGGCGAGCGGGAGCTGCTGCTGGTGGGACGGTACGGCCGTGGGTGCTGACACCAGACGGGCAGAGAAGAGGGCTTCCCCAGCCACGTGCCCAGCCTGTGAGGCCCCCCAGAGTGGGCTTTACGGGATGAATAGGAGCGTGTCCGTTGGAAAAAGGAGGCTGCCGGGAAGGAGAGAAGAGGCCAGGAAACCCTGTCCACCCACCTCCCACTGTCTCCTGCCCCTTCACAGTCCCAGCCTCCTCCGCGGTCCACCCCTGCCCTTGGCGACATCTCAGGGGCACTCTTCCCCAGCCGGCCCACAGATCCTTCTGTCACCCCAAATCTGAGCTGCCCCACTGCTCCAAAGAGAGCCCCAGCCAGGCTCAGGAACGACCACGCTCAGGCCTCAGCTGCCCCTCCGCCCTGTGCCCTGGCCCCACTGCATCTGCCCATTCCTCCAAGCCCTGCTGTCCCATTACCTCCGTGACTCACCCCAAGAGTCCCCTCCTCAGTCCTCCCTGATACACTGACCAGGAACAAGCCCCTCTCCCCTCAACGCCTCCCACAAGGGACCTGCCAGGCTCTGTCACAGCCCGTCTGTCACACCCCCACCCGGAGGCGGGCAGGGCTGTTCCTGGGGTGAAGTCAGCAATGCATGAGCACTTGGCCTCCGAGTGCACACGTCCGACTGTTTCCCCGTCTCCCAGGCCCCCTCCTCTCCTCCACTGAGCCACATGGCGCCTGCCCTCTGGGTGAGGGCCCGGCCTTCCGGTGCTTAGCGTGGCTGACCCTGCCCCCTCTGCCCGTGGCGCCCATCAGCAGGGTGGGGTCCCCAGGGCTGCAGGCAGCCGGCTCCTGTGGGAAGGGCCCTGCTGGGACACGCCGGGCAGCAGGCGGGCGTGAGCTCATCTGCAGGCGCAGAGCCTCCAAACAAGGAGCCTCGCCCTCCTGCTCCAGATGCTGCAGTCAGCGCTCCTGCCCTCCACCCTCTCCCCTCGGCCCTCCCCGCCCTCCTCGGCCCAGGCTGTCGGGCAGGTTGCGCCCTCTCCAGGACTCAGCTCTCTCAGTGGCCAGTTTGGTGGCCTGGAAAGGGCCCAGGCCAGCGCTCAGCTCTGCCCACACCTCCAGCTTCCTCTTGCCTCAAGCAGCACCGTTCAGGCTGTGCCCTACCATGTGGGTCTGGGATCTAGGGCGCCTCCATTCCAGGAGGAATGGGAATTCCCCAGGGAAGGCCCTCACTCAGGCCCAGCCGTCCCTCCGGCCTCTGAGCACTCCCAGAAGCCTGGGGAAGGAGGCCACCTGGGCGGCGCCAGGGGCATGCTAGTGGCCGGGTGGGGTCGCAGCCAGCCAGCCAGCTGGGTGGTGCCAGAGGAGGTGACACCGACCAGGGGCTGTGACAGCTCTCTCTAGGACCCTGACCTTCGCCAGCCCCAGGCCCAGGCCCACTCCCCAGCCTCCACCCCTGTGTTTTCCTCCCCTGCTGCCCCTTGTCTTCCCTTCTCTGTTATTTGCAAATAGTGCTAAGGCCGCCCTTGTAGCCTGCCTGGATGTGGGCAGTCCAGGGATCCTGGGAGATCCAGAGCTCCTCCCCACCCCTCCAGACCTGAAGGGCTCCCCTGAACTACACTGCACCGGGCACACGAAGGGGCAATCATCCTGTCAGCAGTGTGTGTGCTGGGCGGGGGGGAGGCTTCCTGGAGGAGGAAGGCCTTGAGCTGGGCCTTGGAAGATGGGGGGCTGCTGGGGAGGTGAGAAGGGTGTTCCAGGCAGAAGGAAAGACTCTGGCCTTGGGGTCCTCCTGGCAGCTGGGCAGTGGCTGAATCAGAAGAAACCCTAGCCCTGGCCAGTGTGCTCAGCTGGTTAGAGTCATCCTGTGCGCCTAAAGGGGGGGTTCGATGCTCCCCCTGCTCCCCCACATGCACACACTCCTGATAAGACGACTGCCCCTGAGTGTGCCTGGGCTGCAGTGTAGTTTAGGGGAGCCCCTCAGGTCTGGGGGGGCTGAGCTCTGGGTATCCCAGATCCAGGCAGGGTACAAGGGAGGCCTTGACACTATCTGCAAATAACAAAACGAAGAGAAGGAGTAGCAGGAGGCACACACGCAGGCTGTGCTCAACCCCAGTGTCCGTCTGTCTGTCTTCCTCTCAATGAAATACAGTAATAATAATACTAAGAAGAAGAAAAAACCCCAGAGGCAACAAGAAGGCAGGGCCCCTCCAGGCTGAGCTGGGCAGGCGCTGAGGCTGCTGTTGGAGCCTGTGTGTGTGTGTGTGTGTGGGGGGGGGTGTCCCTGGAGCCTGCCTGCAACTTGAAGAGGCATGTGCCAGGCTGAGGGTTAATTAGCCTTCATGGAGGTGGCACCTCCTTCCTCCCCCTCCCCCTCCCCCTGAGGCTTAGGAAGGAAAAGGGGAGGCGGGCAGGCGGGGGACCCACCCCAGCTCACACAGAGCCGCAGTCACGCCTGCTATGCAGGCTCTAGGAGGTCTCATCCACCCCCCGCCCCCCGTCAGGGGTGAGGGGCACTCAGCTGACACGGGGTGAGGGTGCTCAGCCAGGGAGGAGTAGATGGAACGACCTCTGTCCCTTCAGCTGGGCTGCAGGCCCTTCAGGCTCCGGGCCCCTTCTCCTGGAAGGAGCCTCCTGGAAGCCCTCCTGGATTGATGCTTCCTCTGGGCTCCCTGAGCCCGGCCCTTAGTACAGGTGACAGGGTGACAGGCTCGTCTGCTTTTTTGCTCAATTCTGATCAGGGCAGTGACCAGGGCCCACTCCTTATAGAGTCTGGGTTCCTAGCGCAGCCCCCCTCGCTCCGGGGGCTCTCGTTGAAGAGCTTGTGGAATGACCAGGTGACGTGTGGCTGTGTGGAGGGGAGGCGGGCAGGAGCCCAGAGGTGTTGGTGCGGGTGGTGGGGAGGGCTCCTGGGCTGGTGCAGGTTTGGGAGGGTTTGGAGTGGGCAGTAAGGGAGGGGAGGGGAGGGGGATTGCCTCTGAGGCAGCCGCTGCGCCGCAGGCTGGTCATCGTGGTGCTGATCGGCGTGAGCGTGGCCTGGATCCCGGTCCTGCAGGGTGCCAACAGCGGGCAGCTCTTCATCTACATGCAGTCGGTGACCAGCTCCCTGGCCCCCCCGGTGACCGCTGTGTTCATCCTGGGCATCTTCTGGCGGCGAGCTAACGAGCAGGTGGGTGAGGAGGAGAGCTGGGGCGGGGCCGGGCCTGGCTGGCTCCTCGGTCCCCTCTGGGATGGGCTGACACTGCCCTTGGCCTTTGTCCAGTGGCCCAGCTGCCCTGCCTCCCCCCAGGGGGCCTTCTGGGGCCTGATGGTCGGGCAGGCGATGGGCGCCACGAGGCTGGTCCTGGAGTTCCTGTACCCGGCCCTGCCCTGTGGCGCCGTGGACGCTCGGCCTGCCGTCCTGGGCAGCATCCACTACCTGCACTTTGCCATTGCCCTCTTCGCACTCAGCGGGGCCGTGGTGGTGGCCGGAAGCCTGCTGACGCCCCCACCCCCAGGGGCTCAGGTAAGCCTTTCCTGACCCCGGGCTCTGACCTCACCAATTTCTGACTCAGGTCCCAATTCTCTGACTCGGGAATTTTCCAGCTCTTGACCTAGCCCTGGCCCCTGGCCCTTTTAGAACTCAGCTGCCCTCTGTCACCACTGACCCCTGATCCTGTTAGGGTCTACCTCCTAGCCCCCCACACCCTCCCCGTCCTGCCACCCTACCCTCCATTCCCTGCAGATCCAGAACCTCACTTGGTGGACTCTAGGGCGGGACCTGCCCTCAGAAGCCAAAGCAGGTGCGCAAGTGACCCTGGCACCCCTCTCACGCCGTCCCTGGGGCTGGGCTTCGGAGCGACAGGGCCCTGGGGTGGCCTGAGATCCTCAGCGTCCCTCTCTTCCCACTGTGCCAGGTGGCACCCGGAAGCAGGCTTTCTGGGCCCGGGTCTGTGGCCTCAACGCCATCCTCCTCCTGTGCGTCAACATCTTCTTCTACGCCTACTTCGCCTGACGTGGCCCAGCCGTGAGGCCGCCCCTTCCTCCGTGAGGACACCAGCCCCGAAGAGAGGGGACTCCCCTCACGGCTGCCCGGCCAGCAAGGCGGGAGCTTGAAAAATTAGGGAGGGAAATGGACGGAAAGATGTGACATTTCAAAAATGGTTGTCACAATGGGCAAGAAAAGGCGATTGCAGAGGACGTCCCGACATTGTGTTACTGTTTTTATTTTGCGTACGAGGGTCCAGGGCAGGAGCAGTGCAGTCGCCAGAGCTCAGGGCCCCCAGGGCGGAGGGAGAGCCCCCCCGTCCCATCTGCTCCCAGTGCCATAGGCCCCTGCTCACTGCTTCCGAGTCCCCTCTCTTCCCGCTCGCAAAGGTGCCCAGGCTCCAGGCAGCCGGGCCGAGTAACCCCCTGCTGGGTACGCGGTCCATTCTCACACCAGGGCCTCACCCAGACGGCCCCATGCTGCTGGGCTTCAGAGTCCAGCCCAGGCCCAGCCTCCCCGGCCCGCAGGCCCTCCTGGCTCCTGGGGCCTCCTGGGCGGTGCGTCCGGGGCCTGCCCCGCAGGCCTTGTCCATTTGGAGGAGTAGCGCCCCCTTGCCTTCACCACGGCGCCCTCAGGGCCTGGCCCCCTGGTGTCGGGGGCCCAGGTGAGCTCTGGAGAAGCTGGTCTCCCCCCGGATCTGTCCAGTGAGCCCAGCCCATCATGTGGGCAGTGCCTTCGCCTTCCCCTCCCTCGAAGCCACCTCCCTCATACATAGCCAGACACTCAGGGTCCTTTTGAGGAAGGGGCAGCGAGCCCAGTGGGTGGGGCCACTGACGGTGGAGTGGGCTGAGCCTCTGTCGGCCCACTCTAGGGTGTCCCATGCCTGTGACCAGAGGAAGAGGCTGCGGGAACCCCGGGAGCACCCCTTGCTCGGCGGGCACTGCACATGGTGTTGGCTGTGGGCACAGGGCAGCCCCGGTTCATGTGAGCAGTGGGCTGGGCTGGGCCGTCAGAGGCCGTGTCCCCACGGAGGCCTGGGCCGCCCAGGGGGCCTGGAGGGGTGTCCGTGGTCTCTCTCCGGACTTCAGCGTCCTGTGGACGGATGGTCTGCTGGCTCGGCCCCAGCCCCGCTCCGGTCAGAGGTGCACGGGCTGGACGTAGCTCCGCGGGAAGAAACCCACCTGCCCGCAGAACCGGCCTCGCCACCAGTGCGGGTCCAGGTGCTCCAGGACCTCGATGATGTCACCGCGGCGGAAGCTGAGCTGGGAGGCGTCCTGGGCCGAGAAGTCAAACTGGGCCTGGGCGAAGCCGGCCCGAGGCGGCTGCAAGCGGAGCGGGCGTTAGTGGGGCCGCGGAGGCCGGACAAGGGAAGGGAAGGGTCGGGGAGGGCAATGTTTTCGAGGCAGAATTGAGGTCAAGGTGATGGCCACCCGCATGAGCCTCTTGCTGTCTCCCTCCCCCGCCCTCCACCCCGCAGGGCTGCCACACAACAAGCCTCTCCGGAGAGCTCCTCGCTGCCCTGGGCTCTGCTGGGGCCGGGTCCTGGCCTCAGTCCTTGCCCGTTCGGGGGCTCAGTTCCCTAGCTGTGCAGCGGCCGTGGTAACTGGGCTCCAGGCCCGAGGCCACCAGGCTCTCACGCGGACGGTGACGCGACGTGTGGCCACCGCAGGGCACTGCTGCTGCCCGTGGCCAGGCTCTGGGAGCAAAGGGGTCACTTCGAGCCGCCCCAGCTCTTGGGCCTGGCTCCCAGTCCTATCTGTGCCCCAAAGTGACCTTGGGTAAGTCCCTGACCTTGTGGGACTCAGCGTCCCCACCTTCGAACGACACCAGGACACCTGCTCCAGCACGGCTCCGCTGAGCGCTGAGCGAGTGAGTCCCGGGCAGGAGGCGATAGGATAGGATCGCACGGCTGTAATTAGAGCTCTCTGCCCAGGAAGGAGGAGGCGGCTGGCCCCGGAGACCGGGCCAGCTCTGGAATCTCCCCACAGGAAAGTGGTGGGTGTCTGGGAGCTCACAGTTGGCCCCAGTTCCATGCTGGCTGAGCTGGCCCGGGCAGCGAGGGGGTGGGGATGAAGGTCTGGGGTACAGAGGCCCAGAGGAGGCCCACGGCCGATCTAACCCAGGTCACGCTGCGGAGGTGGAACGTCCCGGTGGGATGGGGGCACGAGGGGGTGTGGGGGGGCGGGTCTGAGGCACCGCTGACGCCCTGGAATATCAAATCCCAGGGCACATCCTATGGGACAGGTGAGGGGTAAACTGGCCCTGAAGTCACGCCGGACGAGGCAGCTGGGGCCCAGGGATGGGCTGGACGGGCTTCCCTCAGCATCCCTCAGCCTCCTCCCCCTGCGGCGCTCGGGCTCAATGGGGCTGTTTCGGGGTCCTGCCTCCAGCCCCAGGCCTGGCCGACCCCCACTTCTAAGGAAAAGAGCACATCGGGGCTAATAACCCCATTAGTGGGTGTCATCATCCTAATGAGAGCTGGCCCTTGAGCTCCTGATGAAAGGCTGGCTAGCAAATTGCTGTTCTTGCGAGGACACGAAGTGGCCAACCTCCCCCACACACCAACCTCCCCCACACACGGTGTCTGGCCAGGACCTCACCCATGCTGCCCCTGCCCCGCCCCAAAGACAGCGCCTCTGAGGCAGGAAGCAGGACGGAGCTACCCGGCTGGTGGCCTCGGCTGAGTCACACCGCTCTCCGTCCTCAGCTGCCTCACCTGCACGACGGGGACGGTACAGCTCCAGTGCAGAGCCCAGTCCAGTGCGTGGCACTCAGAAGGCTCAGTAGGTGTCAGTACCTTCAGCCACTCAACGTTTATTGAGCACCTACTGCGTGCCATGCACTCCTGACCCGCCCGACACGGTTTGCCCCAGGGAATTGCCAGTGGGTTCCTTCCCTTTCTCCCCCTCTCCTTCCCAGCCTTTCTTCCTTGCAGCGACACCAGCATAGAACCTCACAACCTGGCCGGACCCCTCCCCGGCGGGGAGCTGGCGGGCCTGGCCCCAGCAGGTGTCGTGGCCCCTGCACACAGCAGGGTGCCCGCCCGGCCTGCCCCCCCTCCCCCGGCCCGTACCTGGAGCGGGGGCTCCTCGTCCCGCAGGAAGACCTGGCGCTTCTTGGCGATGGTGGTGGTGCGGTAGAAGTCGACCAGCTCGTTGAGGGAGTTGAACTTCTCCTCCCACAGGAAGTACTTGCCCGAGGCCTCACGCAGCACCTTGAAGTGCTGCACCTGGTCCCCGTAGCTGGAGGGGAGGACCCGTGGTCACCTGGGATGGGCCCACAGCCGGGGTCCACTCCCAGCCCAGCCCAGCCCTGGCCTCCCCTTCTCACCCTGGGACCAGCCTTTCTCTTTCCAGGTGAGACCTGGGCTCAGAGGGCGCAGGAGGGAGGACAGGCCGGGCCTTCGCCCAGGCTCTGTGTGAGACCTGGTGAACTCCTCTGGCTGCTAAGGGGTGCACCCTGGACCAGGCACTTTCTTGCCGTGTGACTTTAGGCAAATCGCTTTTCTGAACCCCAGTTTCCTCACAACGCCTCCTCCCTCTGTTCAGTGCTCAGAAAATGCCAACTGTGGCTCATGGCGACACGAAATAGGCTTCTCTTAAGTGCATTTCCTCTCTCTGTTAATCCTCACCCAAGGATAGTTTCCCTATGGATTTTTAGAGAGAGTGGGAATGCACCCCGACCTGGGCTGGAGATTGAGTCTGCAACCGAGGTACATGCTCTTGACTGGAGTCAAACCCGTGCTCTGGCGCTCTAACCACTGCACACCCTCGGGTCGCTAGGGCCATTTCCTCTCTTTAACACCCCATCAGCCTTCCCTTCTCCTCCCAGTGCGTCCCCTCCCGGCTTGCAGTCACTTGAGGAGCTAATCCTCAGGCCGCCCTGACTCAGGCCTATGCCTGTGGGTGGGGTGGGAGGGGAGCTCAGGCATGTTGGATGCTTCTGTCCTTCCTACCCACACCCACCTCGAGGACCTTCCATGGAATATACTAGTATGCGGACAGCGGGTCTGACTGTGGGCAGTGGGCACACGGTGCAATATGCAGGCCTTTGTAACACAGAAACCTACACCTGAAACCTACATGTTCATGTAGACTAATGTGCCCCAATCAATCCTATATAACAAAAGCACAACATGCAAATCGACCAAACAGTGGAACGAGCATCCAGACAACCATCCGGGACCACACTGTGACACCCACTGTCACCAGGCCGCCAAGGCGGGTCCGATGTGATTGCTCAGGGGTCCAGCCATCGCCCCATAATTGCCCCACAGAGGGAGACTCAGGCCACTGGCCAGTGGGGTGATCAATCGGGGGGCTCCATGATCACCCCAAAGAGGGAGGTCCAGGCCACTGACAGGCGGGCTGCCGTGGGGGGTGGGTGGATAGACCCTCCCTCTGCGAGGGAAGCCTGGGTCCTGGGTACTGGTGGCAAGAGGGAAACCCGGGTCCTGGGTGCCAGAGGGAAGCTGGTGCTGGCAGCCAGGGGAAGGAAGGCCTACTCTTGCATGAATTTCGTGCATCGGGCCTCTAGACTATATATATAAAAGGCTAAGTGACCCTCTGACCGCCGGATGGGTAGTTATGATGCACAATGACCACCAGGGGGCAGACACTCAGCACAGGAGCTGCCAAGAACCACCCTCTCGCTACCCAGGACCCCTCGAGGGATGTTGGAGAGCTAGTTTCGGCCCAACATCCCCACAGGCTAGGCCGAGGGACCCCACCAGTGCAC
>PVJC01050893.1:0-11771 GCA_004026665.1 Murina feae | reverse complement strand
AGGAAGGGAGGGAGGGAGGGAGGGAGGGAGGGAAGAAGAGGTGTCACAGTCATGTAGAGTGGGCCAGGAGCCCATGGCTCCAGTGCCAGCTCTGCCTGGGTGACCTTGAATATGACCTCAACTTCCATATTTGGACACGCTCCTCTCTCTCCATCTCAGGAGTACTGAGAAACAGGACAAGCCCCAGCCCTGTGTCTGGGTGGTCGCCGTGTGCTCCTGGGAGCTAAATACAGCTCACTTGCAAGCAGAGATTTCCCACCCTGTGCCCAGCTGCCAGCTAAACATAGGCGGCTGGACCGGAACAGGACATAGCCACTGCCTCGGAGAAGCCCACAGTCTGCGGGAACATAGGTGTGGACAGGGACGAGGTCCAGGGATGAGGTCCTCCGTGGAGCACCCGGGGCTGTGGCAGTCCAGGGGAGCGGCCCAAACCCAGAATAAGCCATGCCTACTAGGCTCTCGGTGGTGACGTGGGGTTCAGGAGAAAGAACCTTCCGAGAAGAAGATGCACACCCAGAGAGCAGCCCCGTGGTTCTGAGATGACAGCTACGTGTGATCCAGGGGGGGCTGTGAATGTCGGGGAGCGGGGGGCCAGGTGGCAGGTGGGGGACCAAGGGGCAGACAGACTGACATAATTCCTGCCAACAGCCTTGAAAGACAGATCTCCCATCTGCAGCAAAATCCCAGGAAAGGACTGACCGGTCGCCCCTGGGCCAGGGGAAGGAGGCAGTGGTTTTCCAACGTGGCTACATTCCAGAAGCACCTGGGGCGTTCTTTAAAATCCCCGGGCTCAAGCCACACCTCAGACCAAGCAAAGCCTACATCTGGGGCTGGCCCACCTGAACCGCATCAAGTGAGGCGGGCTGTTCCCCAGGAAAGGGGTCGGGGCTGGGTAAACCAGATCCTACCCACCAGGAGGCCAGCTGGGGAGCTGCTGATGGTCCAGAGACAATGGCCGGAATAGAGCCGAGGAGATCAACAGGACTGGCAGTTCCCGGATGGAGATGGCGCTGGCCTAGGTCTCCATCCTGCTGGTTGGGGGCCTGGCCATCTCTTCCTGCCCCCCTGGGAGGTGGGGGCGTGGCTGGGTGTGCAGTGTGGACCCAAACCTGGCTCCACCCCACTCCAGGCCCATCTCCCTCACTAAGGCTTTCTGGCTCCAGCAGCCTCTGACCCTCCTCTGTCTAGCTGGGCCCAGGGACCAGACCCTTTGGCTGAAGGGGAACAGCCAGGGTAGGCGGCCATCAGCAGAGGGCTGAGCTGACCCTGTTTGTTATTTAAATTACCCATCAGGCCTCTCATTTTAATCCATCTGAAGCATTGTAATTAGCCAGAGGGAAACGGCAGAGAAGCTGTGCTGTTGGCGCCTTCGCCTTCTTTCCATCTAATTGTTGGATTCTAACAGGACCTAACAAGGTCATCCTTGTGTGGAAATCAACAGACACAAATGGCTGCTTCACGGGAACTTGCAGAGCAAGCAATCGCCATGGAGATGGGTTGTGTACATGAAAAGGCGGGAGCTGCCACAAATAACTTCCCCTCCCAGCCTCTCCGCACCGTAAACAGCAATCATAGCCCCTCGGGCTTTACGTGTGTGTCTTAGTAATGCTCAGCATTGGGAGTGATTTCAGAACCCATGGCCCACACTGGTGCCCGTTACAGGGTTCTCTCTGTGGATGGTGGGCTGGGCCTTCTCAGGCTCCCTCTGGAAAAACCACAGACCGAATGGCATCAGCCATTCGTCAAAGGATCACCTTTCCGTTCCTCCAACATAGATACATTTTTTTAATTGATTTCAGAGAGGAAGGGAGAGGGGGGAGAAAGATAGACACATCAGTGATGATTGATGGGCTGCCTCCTGCACGCCCCACACTGGGGATAGAGCGTGAAACCCCGCAGGTGCCCTGGCCGGGAATTGAACCAGTGACCTCCTGCTTCATAGATCGACATCGCTCAACCACTGAACCGCACCAGCCGGGCGGATTCAGTGGTGTGTAAAGTTGCTTCTAACAGTGTGCAGTGTTCCAAGGTGAGAACCAGCATGTCCTTCTCCTACATTTCCCCAGTGACGGACACCTGGTGGCCTCCATGCTCCTGATCTTGTAAACTCGGATGCTGTGGCAACTTCACGAGGCCCCTTGTGTCCTGCACGATGTCTCCGAGATAGATGGCTGGAAGGGGTCTCGCTGGGCCGTGGATAATATTTGACTTTACATCCTTAACCGTGGGCAGTTCGCAAGGCCAGGGTCCCCTCACCCAACGATACTTCTGTGAAACCCAGTCAAAGGCACCTCCTGGCAGATGCTGCCCGCAAAGCCCCGTCCAGGAAGCCAGGCATGGATCTGTGTGATTAGCAGGCAGTTCTCCTTCCTCCAGACACAGTCAGCCCCCAGGTGGGGGTGTGACCTGACAGGCTGACCCTCAGCCAATGGCCATGGACCCCCCTCACAGTCCTGAGAAGGGCTCCCCACCGCAGGGCGCCAGCTGGGGCTCCCTCCCCCCTGACCCTTGGTGCTGCCCGCCTTGTGAAGGACCGCCGTCCTGAGGTTCCAAAGGAGGCTCTGGGGGTGGTTTTCTTTGCCTCCCCAGGATTTCAGGGCCTCTGTGCAGGTCTCCATGAGCTGTGGGCATTGGTCCTTCTCTCCCATCCCCCAAGAACTCCCTCGTCAGGTCCTGTGCCATCTGTACTGCATATACTGGGTTTTCCCCTACTGATCGAAAGGGGGCCTGGTGTATCAGAGATGGTAATCGCTTTCTGCTTTAGACATAATATGTCGTCTCTCGGCTTCCATCTGTTTACTACTCTCTGCTGACCAGAGTCCTTCCTTTAAATGTAGTCGAATCTAACAGAGTTTTGCCTGTTTTTTTGTGCCTTTTGGGTCTTAGAAAGTCTTTTACCCCAAGTCAGAAACCTATTATTCCCAACGTCCTTCCACTCCGAGCTTTCACGTTACATCTTCGATCTCCCAGCTTTCGCGTCGGGTAAGGAGACTCGGCTTTATTTTCTCCCTCTACAGGCCCGTTTTCCACCGCCTTCGGCCTCCGTCCTTTTTCCCCTTTGTCCGCGGCACTTCTATAAACTATTACCACATGGAAGCCACTGCCCACTGACTTTCCCGTTGCCCTTCACTGCACTGCTTTTCTCCTTCTGGCTCTACGGTTGTCTTCACAGCTGATACAACAGGTCCACGCTTTAAAAAACGGAAACGGAGGAAGGGCAACCCAGGCAGAGTACAGCACATGAGCCATGCCCTGACACCTTCTGCCCCTGCTTCCCACTTCACCATCTCCCGCCTTAGAGAGTGGCCCTGCCCTCCCTCCCCTCCCCCCACAAGAAACCCCCACCATTCCCTATCATAGTTCCATACTCACTTCCATTTATAACACACACCATTTGCAATTAAAATGAGCTTGCTTATTTATAGTCTGTTTCCCTCACCAGTCAGTCAGCAATCTCTTCAAGGACAGAAACGTGGTCTTCAGTGGCACCCAGCACTACGCCAGGCCACAACTAGAGTTAGCTTTATCGAGAGCTTAGGCTCTTTGCTAAGCACTTCACGTGTACTGGTTTATTTACTGCCCACACCCCCCACGCAAACACACACCAACTGTATGCAATAGGTACTATTACTATCTATACTCTATAGATCAGGAAACTGGGGCACAGAGAGGTCAAGCGACTTGCCTAAGACCACACAGCTGCAGAGTAGATGAGTTTGGCTTTGAACGCAAACAACCCGGCTTTAGAGTTCACGTTCACATCTACTGGCCAGACCACCTCTCCACACACCACAGAGCGCAGAGTGTGTGGAAGAACGAATAAATGAAGGGGAGAAAGGGAAGGGGGGGGGTGGGATGATCACGACAGCATCAATGAACACAGCACCAAGCTTAGGCACAGCTTCTTCTCCCAAGTTATGGTGCTCCTAATGAGAGTTATTTCCCCCCTAAGATGATGATTTTCATAGATTATGGAAAATTCTTTGGCCATTGCGTTTTATGTTATGGCCTGGGGTGGAGCACAGGGAGTGATGAATGACTTTTTAAGTTCCTCCACGTTGAAGTCTCTGAGACAAGACCGCAGGTAGGATCTATAATTAATTATTATTCACACTTATTATAGTTAGATAATATGAACACACACTTCCCATTAATTCATGGGGCCAGCTCCTCATCATTTTCCCATAGGTAGCGCTCACCGATTTCTCAAGTTATTAAAAATTAAAATTCATATTAGGGAATTGGAGGAGCCTCGTGTCCCTGTACCTATTTTTAGTCTAAAGTCACAAGCTGGGGGGCAGGAGGGAGCAACTGATCCTCTTTGGACACTCCTCAGCTAAAGTGGCGCATTTATTCTTTGACTCGTTAATTCCTTCAATGCTGACTCACAACTCCTTTGACCATCTGGTGTGGAGGGTCCCTGGATCCAGGGGGCTTACCACCTCCAGGGATGTGTGGACAAGTAACCAGCCAGTAAGAACTATCAGAAGTGCTGGGGACGGAGGGTGCCTGGTCTTGCCTGAGGTCGGGGGGCAGGAGTAGGTGATGTCTAAGCTGCCTATGAGAGGAGAGTTAGATGGAGAGAGGGAGAAAGAAGGCATCGCAGGGCACAGAAAGGGCATGTGTAAAGCTTGGGAGGCGAGACAAGGCAGGGAAGGCTCCGAGGGCCAATTAGTCTGCTGGGATAGGGGAGATGCAAACAGGGGCTGGTGGGGGGTGGAGCTGGGGCATCTTAAGAGAGAACTGAAGAAAAGGAGAGGCCGGCCCTCCCAGAAGCCTCCGTACGGGATGCCGAACATCAGGGTTATCACAGGAACATAAAGCCCATCGAGACCAACTCGCTTACTTTGAAGGTGAGGAAATTTCATCCCTGCCCAGACATGTGGGCCTAATACTGCCCAGAGGGCAGGGCGTTAGCTTTCCGGGACCAGGACCCGCTCTTAGAGCAGACTTGCAAGCAGGTGTGACATTGCAAAAGGCGGCCCAGGGCCCTTCTGACTGCCCACACCACGGGGAAGCTCTGCAGCAAGCACTTTTCAGATCAGAGAATCACAGGTGCTGTGCTGGTGACAACACAACCGGAGCCACCCCTGATTTGCATATTCTGCATAACTTTGCATAAAGCACTGACAAGTCTCCGAGCCTGTAAAATAGGACTAATTAGAGCATCATCTTGCCCTGGTACCCAGACTTCACATCTAGGAGAAGGGGGGGGGGGCATCTCTGTCCTCCGAAATGCTCGCTCAGGCACAGCTATGGGGGCTGGTTTGGGATACCAGGTGAGAAGCTGGGTTTTCATCCCACCTCTGCTACTCACCCGCTGTCTAACTTTGGGCAAATTGTCTCACCCTCTGAAACGCAATACTAAGGGGCCACCAATCCTCAGTACACACAGGTGTGGGAGGGTCACGTGCGTCCTTGTGTCCAGCACGCCTGCCTCGATGCCCAGCACACATCCAACACTCGGCAAATATTTAGGCAAGTGGACCCGATGAAGATGCCGTAAAAATTCCCCACTGATACTGAATGGCAGTTCTGTGTCCCTTCTGAGCTAATTCTTTGCCTATATCTCCCAGAACAGGAAGACTTATTCCCAAAACTAAAGGGAGGTCCCTGGCCCCCAGGAAATGACCTTCCAGGAGGTAGCCAAGGCACTGAATATAAAACCCAACTCAATGAGGAAACTGAACCCAGAAGCGGGAACTAACAGCGAGGGGCTGGAACCCAGGTTTCCCGACCTCCTGCTGGAGTTCCCTCTGCCCCGTGGGCACTGGGCGAGGACACCGTTTCTCTTCGACAGTCCTCGGGATCCGGGTCCTGCACGGACGGATCTGGCTGGAGTTTCCGCAGATCAATGCTGCTTGCCGATACCCTCCCTGCGGCAAGCTCACGACATATTTTTTTCACACGTAATAATTAGCGACAGAAATATCTGACCTACTTACAACTCCACAAATACACACATTTGGCGGCTTCCGCATCAGCTCACAGGCCGGCCAAGGAGCCTGTTGGGGAATAGCTTTTTTTAACCTGGTTGAGGGACGGTTGCACAGCGGGCAGTTTGGGACGCTCATCTCTGCCCGCCTTGCCTTGCACCCCACTTCCTCCCCACCCAGGTGGCATTTGGACCCGAATGCCAGTGGTTATTTTTGCATTCTGTTCCCAAGAGCAAAGAGGAATTGAGTTTCTGTCTCTGGAAAGATAGATGATGCATTGATCTTTCCAGATTTCGAGTGCAATTTAAGGCAACCTGGGGTTTTGTGAAATGTTAGGTAAATAAGGAGAGTTTAATAAATGTCCAGTTGTATGACGCCGGTTCCGCCCTTGCATTTTCTCAGCACAGGTCTTGAAAGTTCGGTCCAAGCTTTCCTCACCTCCTGCTGCGCACCCTCCCCTCCACCAACACAAGGCCCCAGCCTTCCCTTTGCCCTCAAGTGCTTTCAGGGATTCGATCTAAAATGTTCTTCAGAACCCAGGCCACGGGGTATGCTGGCCATGGTCCGAAGGCTCGGGCATCTGGGGCTGCCCAGCTGGAGGCTGCGGGCCCTTCTGATCACCCTTTCACCCTTTCTCCTTTCACCGCAGCACCGCCAACTGCTGGGAATGGGCCTCGAGGTGACATTGGCATAAGGTTGCCTCCAAATGGAAGCCCAGCTCAGGTTTCCGACCACAGATTCCCTAGCGCTGAGTGCCTGCTGCTGGGCTCCGGAGGCTCCCAGTGACTAAGGCCCATGTGGGAAGTGGGGTGCGTTCAGGAAGCCAGTGAGAGAAAGATCCAGAACTCTGAGAGACAGACATGAGTTGTATGGGGTTTTCCACCAAGTTCCTTCTATTATCTACTCAAAATCGTGCCAAATAGTCGTCACAACTTGTCAGCACCAGGTTTTCAGCCCCCGACGCGTGAGATTCCGCTCACTGCTTTCAAAGCTTCGCCTTGGAGGATTGCCCCACCCCCTGCGACAGCTTAGCGGGCTCAGAAAGTGGGGTTCAGCTCTGGTCCTGCTTCCTGGACCTACTTCCTCAGGAGTAGAGGAACCCACCTCCTCTTACATAGGTGACGGACATAGGCCACATCCAATCATAACTTCCCCCTTTGGGGGCAGTTAGAGCTGAGGAACCCCTCTGTTTTGTAATAAAAAATATCAGTAAACAAGTAATAACTTAGACGAGATTTTTTTTAAAAAAGGCTGTGGGGAAACTCTTGTGCCTTTGTTCTCTTTCCTTGTTTGAACTTGGATAAGCCATTCCTTGGGATGGGCAGGGCCATGGCTCTCCTGATAACAGTTTACCAAGCCCATCTTTTCCTCCGCCCGCCCCCTCTCTTCCTCCCTTTCTCCCTCTTGCTTCCTTCCTTCTCCCTCTGTCCTCCACTCACTGAACCAGAGGCCATGTGGGTCCCCAGATACTGAGCAGAGACATGGGAGTCAGGGAGTGGCGAGTGCTCCAAGCAGATGAAACAGCCCTGGGAAGGCCTGGGAGGGGAGAGGGGATGGGAAAGACCAGGGGGCAGTGGGGAGAGGTGGCCCATCACTTCGCTCCAGGCCCCACTAATCACCCACAGAACTTGGCAAAAGCAAGTGCTCTGGGGCGGGCAAGGCTCCTGGTGGCTAAGAGTTTCCCAGGAGCTCTGTGGGTGGGGCCTGGGGGCTTCTGCGTGCTGCTACCTGGGAAGTGGCCACAAGGGGGCAACAGAGGATCAGTGGGTGTCACCCACTCGGGCCCTGAGTCCACAGTTACCCAAGGAGCCCTGGCAATCTGGCTATGGCCATGCCTGCACCACACTGTGGGGCAGCACAGTCCTTGTCCTGACAGGAGGAGGGGTCAGAGTCCGGGTGTCAGGTGTGCACGTGTGTGTGGACACGCATGTACGCATATATGTGTACAAATGGCTGCAGTGTATATATTGCATGTGTATGTGCATGTGTGGACATGGACGTGTGTATTGTGTGTATGTGTGTGTGTGCCTGGTCACACAGGTGTGCATATGTTTTAGCAAAGAATCCTGCTAAGTTAGTCTAGCAAGAATCCCAGGCCCCTGATATCTAGGTCCTTGACCGTCATCCCATTTAGCAAGCACCTCCCTACCCTGATGCCTTGGTAATTTTTTATCCACTGGCCCCTCACTCTTCTTGCCTATAAATCCCAGCCACCTGTGCTGCATTCAGAATGGAGTTCAGTGTCCCACCCCTTTTGCAGTAAATGTCTTTACCATTTACAAGGGCCAGAATAACTTTTCTTTAACAAAGCAAGAACCAAGAGTGGAGTGACTGAGGGGGCAGCTGGAGGAATTGAAGTCAGAGAGGTTGCAGGGGGCAGGCCACGTGATTCCCAGACGCATCTTTGGCTTCAGCCCCGGTGAGTCCTTCATCTCTGTCCCTGGGCTGTCCCCGTCCCTCTCGCCTGGATGCCTACCACAGCCCCCACCTCATCTCCCTTTCTCTGGCCTCTCTGCCCCACAGTCCACGCCCCACTCTGTAGCCAGAGGCTTTTCCAAAGCCATTACCTGACCTCATCCAACCCCTCAAGGGCTCCCACGCCACCAGCAGTCCAGCTTCTTGACCTGGCAGGCAACCTCGGAAGCTCAGAGCCCGCAGGCAGCTTCACTTTTCCCTCTGAACCTCAGCGCATCCCATTCCCTCTGCTGCTGCTCTCCCAGAGAATTATGCATCTGAATCCTATGCAACTTTCTAGGCCAAGCCCACCCCTCACTCCTCCGAGAAGCCTTCCCTGGCTCTGGGCACCTGAGCCCCTCACCTCACAGTCCAGCAGGGTCGGTTCTGCTCCCACGGCCACACTCCTCTCTCGCCCCCTCTCCCCTCTCTCCAAGTCACGGGCCAAGATGGACCCTTTTAATCCTTCGCAGCTGGGGTGGGAGAGGATGGTGGCACTGGACTTGTGACCACTGCCACTGAAGCCCTGGGTGTCAAGACTCCTTTGGAGTCTGTGTGGTGCAGTATTAAGCTTTTCTGGATCCAGATCTCCTGGGTTCAAGCCCTGGTTCCACCATTTAGCAGCTACACAACCTCGGGCAAGTTCCCTAGCCTCTCGGAGCTTTGTTCCTCCATCTGCAGAATGGAATGACCGTAGTTTGTTGTGAGGATAACACATGTGAG
Source organism: Murina feae (assembly GCA_004026665.1). NCBI lineage: Eukaryota > Metazoa > Chordata > Mammalia > Chiroptera > Vespertilionidae > Murina > Murina feae. The sequence goes on along the minus strand of PVJC01050893.1, from coordinate 2,658 downwards.
AAGAACTGAGTTCGGCACCTGGCCCCACCTTAGGGCGTATGTAGTTATTAGCTGTGATCTTTACTGCTGGGTCCAACCTAGTGGCACCTCTGTGACCTTGGACACGTCCGTTGACATCTGGGCCACCGATGTGCTGGCCACATACACATACATATGTACAGACACACACAGAGAAACCCAGACACGTCTGCTCATCTGTTTGCTGTCTTCCTTGCCCGTCACAGACCTGAGTATAATAAGCACTGTGAGGGCAGAAAGCTCACCAGTGGAGCAGCAGCTCCTAGCAAGGTGCCTGGCAGATAATAGGGAACTTGACCAATATTTTCCAAATAAACGAACGGATATGGGCTTTTTTCATTCATAAAACGAGCAATAGTAACCCCTGTCTCACCGGGCTGCTGTTAGGAATGAAGGAGGTAACTCAGGGCGGGCACCAGTTTCCTCCATGGAGTGGGATGATCTTACCAGTGGACACCAGGGGGCAGCACAGGACCAAGTCTCTGGCCCTCCCTTAAGCCTTGCCAAGGGGAGCTGGAAGAGAGGGATCCTCGGGCAGCTTCTGGACTGGGCGCCTTCTGGACTGGGCGCCTTTAAATGCCACCCTCCGTGCCCAGGGAGGCTCTCACGGGTCAGATTCACCTACAGCACTCATTCCTTAGAAAGGCGAACACATTGTCGCCTTCACAGAGCTCAGAGCCAGCGGGGGGATGGTCTTTGAACAAGTAATTAAACTACTTTCATTCAAGTAATTAGAGCAAACAAGCGTGTGCTCTGAGGGCAGCACGCAGGATGCATATAACCACAGTGATCCTGCGCTTCAGGGTCACTGAGTTGTGATGTGGAGCAAGTGGACCGGGTGAAGAGGGAAGGAGATGGCGAGAGACGTCAGGCAAAGGAAACAGCCGGAGCAAAGGCCGCGAGGCAGGGAAAGGCAGGCTGTTCACCTTTGGTCAAGACAACGAAAGCGACTCTGGGGTCACACTGTCCTGCCCTCGTCCCGGGTTCTCCTTCCCTGGAGCGGCCCTGACATTGACTGACCCAACTTCCTCCGTCTACAAGCCGATAAGAGATTTAAATTCTGATGTCTAGAGTAAGACAGTGACCAAATGTCCTGAGCAGATGGGGCTGATAAGAGCCTATGTTGGGGCAAATGAGGAGGCCTCCTCTGTGATCATGTTTCAGTGGCTCTCGGCCAGGGCGAGGGGACAGCCAGTGGCTGGCAGGGCTGGACACAGCGGCTCCCAACAGGGTGAGGATATTGACTGACAGCCAGAGACGCTCGGCAAGTTCCCCTTAAGACCGACCCTCCTCTAGATGAGCGTCCCAGGGAGCCTCTGCCGGGGATGGGGCACCCCTTTGTCAGTCAGATGATGCTGTACTGCAAGCAAATAACTCCTACATCCAAGAGGCTTAAAGCCACAAAGATGCATTTCTCACTCATACGGAGTCCCCACAGGTACCGGAGGCAGCTTGCCCACGAACCTCAGGCTGGCTCAGCGCGGTCCCTGCATGTCAGCCTGGGAACAGAGCGCAGGAAAAGGGAGCATCTGCATTCAAATGCCTCCACCTGGTGGTCACAGCACCGCGTATGGCCACGCCCGAGCTCAGGGTGGTTGGCTGCAGTCATCACACGCGGGTGCAGGAAAAGGAGCAGATCTAGTATGAGCGGCGCTAATGTCCGCCTACCCACGTTGGGGTGGGCAGAGATGCCTGCGAGGCCACAGTGGGGGGCAGCCTTCCAGCAAGGCTGGGCCTGGGGCGGGGCAACCTGCCACGGGCCACTGTGTCTCCAGTCCCCAGGACAACGATGCGGGTGGGCGCCAGGATTCTCCCCCATGTCACAGAGCGAGGCCAGCAAGGTGGAAGCAACATACAGCGAGCGTGTAAACGCCAGAGTAAGACATCGCACCGGGCGTCTAACCTGCGAAAAGAGGGGCTATACAGAGAGAAAGGGGGATTTTATGAGGAGCAGTTTCCATCATAAGGGAGTGGTGGGCAGGGGAAAGGATCTTCCAGACGCCTTCCTGCCATACGATATAAGTCCTGCCTCTACATCCCTTCGATTTTAGTAAAGATTTATGGCTTTTTATTGTTTTACAATTATCTGCATTTTTACTTTATTTTAAATCACTTCTAACACACTGAATAGTTCAAAAAGTACCCCTAACGGAGATCACCAGCTACCAACATCTTGCCACACCCGCTCCACACACACTGCTCTCTCCATCAATACACACACACATGCACACACGTACGCACACGTATACTTTACTTTCACCAAACCACTTCAAAATGAGATGGGACATCGCGATACTTCATCCCCAGACACCTCTGCGTGCCTCCGCCAGGGACAAGGACATTCTCCTGCACAGTCCCGCACACACAGGTCACCCAAGATCATCAGGGTTAACCAGGCAACATCACCCAACACTGTCCACACTCACACGCCTCCGGTTGCCTCGCACACATGCTTGGTGGCTGTTTCTCCTTCCCAGCCCAGGGTGCAGTCAAGCATCACGTATGCAGTCGGCAGTGATGTCTCATTAGATCTTTCGAAGAATCCAGGCCAGATGTCCCTCAGAATGTCCCCGGGGACTCCCACATTAGCCTCAGGCCAAGTGTTTCCGGCAAGGGCAGCCCCTGCCGTCAGCCCATCTC
>PVJC01050892.1:0-11633 GCA_004026665.1 Murina feae | reverse complement strand
ATGGAGTGTGACAGGCCAGGAGGCGCCTGGGAAGTGGGTGCATGGATGCAGGCGGTGGAGGTGGTGGCTGGGAGCGTGGCTGGGAGCGCGGCTGGGGGCACAGTCCAGGCCCTTTGGACGTGGGCAGGGCTATCTCCCTCAGGCTCAGCAGGAGGCCAGCTCTGAGCCCTGTGAGTTCCAGAAGGAAAGCCCCCCACAGCCAGGGCGCTGGTGCCAGCTGGTGTGGGCACTGTGCCACCCTGCTCCTCCTCAACTGGGGAAACGAAGCCAGGGCTGCCCTGGTGCTTGAGAGCTCAGAGGGGCTGGGGAAGGTGGCAATCTGTGGGGGTCTTCTCTACCTTGCGTGTAAGGATGTGCCTGAGGGTCATTTACTACCATGATTTAAAAGGTTTCCGGGCAAGGTTGCTGGATGGGTCCATGTGGAAAGGCTGTGGGAGCATCTCTCTCTAGACCGGGGCAGCTGAGTGGGTGCAGAGGGAGGAGAGTGGCCCTGGGGATGGCGGGGGCACTGGGCCCAGGGCAGTGTGGGATGGGGGGCTGGTGGTGTTTGTCCCTTTTTCTCCCTGAAGCCCTTGCCAGGTAGCAGCAGGCCTGGGTCTGCAGCAGATGCCCAGGGTCCCTGCTCTGCCTGACGCAGACTTGGTCTGGTGAAGGTGGGCCTCAGTGGTGGGGCCCTGCAGTGCGGAGAGTAGAGGCCTTTGGGACTGAGGGGAGAGGGGGTGAGGAGGGGCTCTTCTGGATCTGCTCCCAGAAGCAGGTGTGTCTGGTTCTATTTGGAGCCCATTTGGGGCCAGCGAGTGGGCTGACGTGTAGCTCCTGGGCTCCTGGGGCTGAGTAGCTCGGCCACGCTTAGCCCAGAGGCACTTCCCAGAAACTCATGGCCCCGTCAGTGTTGGCTGGATGGTGAGGAGCTGGCAGGATGTAGTGCAGGAGCAGCAAACTGGCTTTATCTGGGTGTCCATTCTGGACAATTGCTCGGAGCTGCTGGGAGGGCTGTGTGGACAAGGATTCTGAGGTGCCCTCTGCGCGTGGAGGGAGGAGTTCTGTGATTGACTTGTGATGTCTGTCCTGGGCAGGGAAGGATGGTGGAGCAGTGCCGGGCCTTGGACACCCCCTGTGCAGTGGAAAGAATAAGGAGAGCCTATATTTGATCTCATGCGAGGAGCTTTTACCTCTCTGGGACTCTGTTTCCTGCTCTCCAAAATGGGGCTAAAACAGTTGCTTTTCCCACCTGTTAGGCTTGTTGCGGGGACGGAGTAAGAGAGTAGAGTGAAAGCACTTTGTAAAATACAGAAAAGTGACACAAGCACAGAGTGGGGGACTTTGCTGTTACCAACTCACTCGGAACCCGCAGTGACCTAAGCATAATGTCCGCTGTCTCCCCTTTCTTTGCCTCACTGAGGACAAGACCACCCCACGGTCTGAGCGTGCAAAAGGCACAGCTGATACGTGATGTGTGACCACACAGTGTCCACACCTTTATGTTCTCTTAGCCGAAGTGTCTGATTGGAAGTCCCTTTGTTTCTTTTTCTTTAAAAAAAAAATTGATTTCAGAGAGGAAGGGGAAAGGAAGGGAGAGATAGACACATCAATAATGAGAGAGTCATTGATTGGCTGCCTCCTGCATGGCCCCTATTAAGGATCGAGCCCACAACTCGGGCATGCGCTTTTGACTGGAAACCAACCCGGGACCCGTCCGTCCACAGGCCGTCGCTCTATCCACTGAGCCACACCAGCTAGGACCCCTTCGTTTCTTTAATGATCCTCTCCTCAACTTGAGATTTAGACTGTTTTTGTGTTTAATGAGAAAAGACAGACCATCTCTCCCATTGACTCCCATTCTCCGTTAAAGATAGCAAAATTGCTTTATGAAGTCTAAAAGCCTGCCAAGAGCACATACTAATAGCGCATGAATTATGCAAATCTGTGTAGTCCCTTCATTTGCATAATGAGGGGGCTGGGGAGGGTTGGGGAGGGAAGGCGAGGGGATGAGGATGCCTGCCCAGATCTGTGTAATGGGGACACCCATTCCCTCCTCCTCCCCCACCCTCTCCTGGTCCTGAGGGGGGTCCCCCCTCAGCCTTTCCCTGCTGCCTGCGTCCCGTGGCAGGGGCACAGCGCCGCGCTTGCCTCTCACGTGGAACTGGCTTCATTAACCCTCCCGGCCGCCCCTCCGTGTGCAGCACCTTTTCCTAAGAAGTCTCCAGGGCCATTACCTCCCCAATGTCCGTCTCACCGCGATGGTGGACTGTGCCGTTTCCTCTGGCTGATGGGCGGTGAAGGTGAAGGGTGACGGTGGCGGGAGGAGAGGACCCCTCACCTGACCTGGGTGTCTCTCTGGGCAGTTTTCATGGCTGCTTTGAAGGGTTTTAGCCTCTGGCTATGAAGCGGCTGCACTTCTGTCTGTCCCTCCCGCTTCCTGGGCCCTGGCTAATCTTAGGTCTACATTGGATGAGGGCACTTGAGGCCTGACCCCGGTGGGTGCTGCCTGGAGGCCTGGGCGGGTTGGCTCAGGAAGCAGCTGTGGAGGTGGCCTGGTCTGGGGGTGGGGTGGCCCCTGGCTGCTCTAGGAGGCTCTGGATGGGGCGGCTTCCCATTTGGGGAAGGGGACGTTGTGGTTGGCGGATGCAGAGACCAGCCCTGGTGGAGGGTGCACAGGGATATTTAGCTTCTGGAAAAGCTGAGCAGATGGTCGAGGCTGCACACGGGCTGGGGTTCAGCTCAGTGCAGTGCGCTTAGGAAGGCTTAGCTCTGTGGGCCGTGGCTCGCTCTAGGTGCCGGGACCTTGGGGAGAAAAGCCTCCGAGCTCTTTACTGAGTCCTCCCTTTAAGGTCAGGCCCTGGCTAAGCCCCTTGTTTGCACACGTCATCTCAATGTTTACTACGACTTCATGAGGTCACCTTTCCTCGCTGTTATAGATGAGGACGTTGAGTTGGTCCCATAGCCAGTAAGTGGCAAAACAGGTCATTAGCCAGATATTCTGGCTCCAAAGCCCGTTTCCCATGATGCTTCACTGCCTCTGTTGACTCCAGCCCAGCCCCTTCCCTTAAGGGTCTTATGGTAACAGAGGGGGAAGCAGATGGGGGAGGGCTGGGGGAGGTGGAGCTGACAGACCTTAGCTCCAGGCCTGCTCAGGGGGTCTTGGCCAGGACGGGCAGGCTGGGCAGTTGTGGGGTGCTGCCCCTGGGGTAGCTCTCCTTGGTCCATATGTTCAGCAGGTGCCTGGGCCTCCCCCAGCCAGGCCGCCCCGAGAGCAGGAGTCTGTGGGTGCCTGACCTGCGTGTGGACTCTGAGGCCTAGGGTCAGACCACAGCTGTTCCCACACTCACACCTCCCACCCTCAGAGTGGCCCTGGGGGTTCTTTGCATCGTGGAGAACAGGGCTGGAAGCGAGGGACCAGAGGTTCAGAGAGGGGAAGTGACTTGCCCCAAGTCACACAGCCAATGAGAAGCAGATCATCGCCTCCCCGCGCCCATGCTGAGCCTCTGTGTGTGTGTGGGGGGTCCTCTTAGGCCAGAGCTTCTTCCCAGAGGGCATGGGAATGGAATTGTCAGAAGAGGAAGGAGCAGGTCCTACGGGAGGTTCACACATGCTCCGCCCACTCCCTCCAGCCCTGCCCACAAGCCCAAGTGCCCTCGGTCGCTCTGAGTGGGGAGTGGGGTGGCAGGGGAGAGCAGTCCATGGTGGGTCTGACTTTCTGGGAGTGAGGGGGGGCTGCATGGTGGAGACACATAGGTGGGAACTGAAACGTTGACTGACTCCATGGCTCCTAAGCTGTGTGACTGCTGGCAAGTGACTTAACCTCTCTGAGTGCCACTGTCCTCATGAATGAAATGGGGTAATAATAACCCCTACCTCAGTGGTTCCCAAGCTTTGCTGCCCTTTGGAAACACCTGGGATTTTTAAAAAATGCTGGTGTTTGGCTTCTGGCTTCTACCTTCTGATCTCATGATGAGAAGCTTTAGAGACTCGCCAGGCACAGGAGCATTGGAGATGCTGCTTCCCAGCGTGTCATTCGCTCGGTTCGTTTAAACTCAAGCTCATAAAATTCTCAAAAACCCCCACCTCCCCTGGTGATACCGATGAGAGCGAAGTTGGGAACTTGTAGGGCTTAGAGAGGAGGAGCGGGGGTAACGCAGGCACCTGGGAGGACGCAGCGACTGGAGAGGGTTGTTTTTTCATTTGTTTCCCTGCCTCTCGCTCCATTTGTTGTGGGGTCTGGAGGGAGCGGGAGCATTTTCATTTCTGCTCCCGAGTGGCTGTGCTGGGTGCCGACCCCGCAGTGGCTGCCAGTGGCCTATCTTTTTACTAGAAGTGCCCCTTCCTCCCCCCCAGCCCCAGGGCAGGCCCCAGCCCAGGATGAGAGGGGGACTTCTGCGACCAGTCTCCCACAAGGCTCCTCCTGGTGGCTTTGGGAATGGGGGGCAGAGGCCCCAGAGGCTGGCATGGGGTACACTCCACCTGGGTTTGGTGGCTGGATTTTGGGGGGCTCAGGGGAGGGTGTTGGTGGGGACAGAGTGAGGGAGGGGCTTCTTCTCTGGCTCCGTCTGAGGCAGAGGCTGTGAGGGGAGACACATTTCCCCGGATCCCCTGGCTGCCCCAGCAGGAAGCTGTGTGTCACTGGCGAAATGACTGTGTGTGGAGAGACGGAGCATCCTGGCTGGGCCGTGGGGAGGCCCCTCCCTCAGGCGGGCGCCCTGCTCCTTTTCCTGTGCGCTACCACGGCTGAGTTTAGCCAAGGAGGAGCTGTGGGAGGGGGGAGGGGGCAGGGTGCTTTAGGGTGTCGGGAGGAGCATCTTTCTTGCCCAGCTCCCTCCCAGCCGTGGGGAGGGGGAAGGCGACGAAGCAGGTTGTGAGTTCACACGCCACGTTCTCCTCCATCGCGAGCCACGTCTCTGAGGAGGCCTGTGGTTTCTGTTTCTCTTGCCACCCAAAACACACACGGAATCTTTTAATAGCACAAGGCCTCCGGGACTCTAACCAAATCCCATCCAAAGTGCACTCGGAATAGATGCTTTTAATAAAAAATACTCTCTCTGTAAGCCGTCGTAAATCTGTGGGATTTGTACATTTCTTTTAGAGCATCTTGACAAATTTTACAATATTGAAATCACCACCCAGTGACCTTTCAGGAAATACTAGATAAATTGCAAGAGGCACATAGACAAACCGACCCGGGAAGTGTAATTCCTAGCACCTTCCCTGCCCGGTGCTCAGGCCGAGGCTTTGAAATCCCCGTCTCCCCTGCGCCCCTCCCAGCCCGGGCCACCCCTGCCCAAGGCCCCCTGTGCCCTGCTCCTGCAGGAGCTGGTGGTGCCCGCGGAGGGCCACGCCCCGCTTGGAGAGGCAGCCCTGGTATGTGGCTCCCGGCACCTTGTCCCGTGTGTGTTTGTCTCTGCATTTCATCGTTCAAAACACTCCCGTGCCTGGCCAGGGCCCCCGGAATGCCCTGGGGGTGGCTGAGGGCTGCTTGGGAAAGGCTCAATGCTCCCCAGGCTCAATGCTCCCCCGGCCAGCCGGGTCTGCCTCAGGCACGTGGCAGAGTCCTAGGCCACACCAGGGTCTAAGCCTGGGGATCCTCCCTGGGGAGCAGTCCCCGTGTTCGGACCAGCCCTTGGTCACCCCTCTAGCTTCCACTAGGCCAAGTCCCTGCTGTAGTCTTGCCGCGTCAAGATGACTTGCACCGTTCCCCTCCCTGCTGGTTGGTGGTGCCCAGCCGTTATCACCGGCTGTGATGGCCTGTTCGGACTTTGTGTAGGGAAAACAGGATGCAGAAGGCAAGTGGTCTGTAGCGTCCCATGGCCTAGTCCCCAAGAGGTCTTGTGGGGGGGAACTGGCCGCTCCCCTTCCAGGGAGCAGTGAGGGGAGGTGTGCACGGCCATCCCTGCCTGGTAGAGGCTGCTAATCGCAGTTCAGCAGACGCAGTGGCCACGTGTGGGCAGGATCGTTTTGTGGGTGAGTGAACTCGCCTACCACCTGGCCTCTCCATCCCCACGCAGTGACCTGCGTCTGGTCAGCGGGGGCCCCTGGGTCTCGGCTGCTATTTTCCTAGGTGGGACACCACCTCACGTGACTCTTGGTGGTGGTGGCTTGTGACCCCACCTGTCCCCTCACCCCCGGGGAAGGAGGGAGAGGAGGAAGAAAAGGGAGAGTCAGGCGTGTTCTGGGTGCTGCTGGCCCTCCCACAGGTTACGTAGTTCCACGAGGGACATAAACAGGCACTGCCAATGCTGCCTGGGCTTCACTCACTTCTTAATTTGCTAATTAATTCTGCAAACATTAATGGGGTTTTGCACTATGCTAGGTGCTGGGGGTGTGGGGGGGAACCCCAAAGATGAAAAAGACCTGGTTCCCGCCGTCAAAGAGCTAACAGAACGGGAAACAGACCCTGAACACTGCTTCAGTGTCCTCCCGGGACACCTGACATGCCTGGTGGAGGAAGCACAGAGGAGGTGGTGCTGGAGGGGCAGTGAGAGTAGTGCGAGCGCATTTGGGTCTTGAGGTTGACAGGGAAGGTGACAGACCAAGAGAGGAAGGCCACTGCTTCCCACTGAGCATGTGCAAAGGCCCAGCGACGTCAGCGCACAGTGCATGTTGGAGGTGTGTGGATGGAACTCATTGTGGCTGGACTCGACGGTTTGAGTGGGGCCGGAGAAGTGGGCAGGGGCCCTAGCCATTTTGGCTCCGTGGTTAGAGTGTCGGCCTTTGGACTGAAGGGTCCTGGGTTCAATTCCGGTCAAGGGCACGTACCTCAGTTGCAGGCTCCTAGTCCTGGTCGGGCGCATGCGGGAGGCAACCCATCGCTGCGTCCCTCATATCGGTGTTTCTCTCTGTCGTTCCATCTCCCTTCCACTCTCTCAAAAAATCAATGGAGAAAAATATCCTCATGTGTGGATCAAAGAAAAAGAAGAAGTGGGCAGGGTCAGATCCTGCGGGTGCCTTGCTTAGGGGTCCACCTTTATCCTAGGGGCCTCAGAAGCCATAGAAAGGCTTCCGGCAGAGGCAGCCCAGTCGGAGCCTCATAGCAGCCAGTGTGCAATCCCCCTGGCATAGCACCGGAGCAAGGGTCTAGGAGCTCGACTCCAGCTCTAGGTTCTAGATCTGGACTCACAGCTGGGTCCAGAGAAGACCCCAAGGCCTGTCTCAGCCGGGTGAGCTCCATACCCATGGCTGCCTCTCTTCTTGGCCCCCACACCCTTTGTTCTGTACTTGTCCACCCATCTCCGGCTTCCTGACATATGCCTCCTGCTGTCCCACCACACTCTGCAGCTGGTGGCAGCTGGAGGCCGAGGATGAGTCCTCCAGGAAGAACTGACGCCCTGTAGCTCCTGCAGGAACACCGTTCCCCTGGCCACAGCTCCCCTGGCTCTCCACGGCTCACAGCCTGGCCCAGTGGGCATCTTCAGTGAAACAATTCGTCCCCCTGCCCCCCTAACCGCCCGTCCCCCCACCCCCAACATCTACCTGGTCCCAAGGGAAAAGAGGCAGCTAATTTGGAGCCACTGCCTGGATGCAGGGGCATCTGTGTGGAGAGTTGTCAGTGCCTCTGGGTCATGCACTGGTTTTCCTGAGCTCTGGCCCGGGTTTTAAAAGCTCAGCGTGTCATCCTCTGCAGTGGTTGTCCGGGACGCGCAGGAGCCACTTCTGCAGGAGCCCTTGGTGATGCTTCGGGAGGAAGCAGGCTTGTTCTGCTATCCGTTCCGCGCTGGTGCTTGGTCCTAGAGCAGCCGCCGCTGGCTGAGGGGTCCCGCGGAGGAGTGGCCTGGGGCTTCTGTTTCCTAGGAAGACAGCTGTTCCATTGAAATGCTCAAACAACGGGTTCTAAACCAGCGTCGACAACCGTGGTCCGTGGACCACTGCTGGTCCTTGAGGTCTGAAAGGATGGTGACTGCGGTATCTGCTTCGTCAGTGGCATGAGAAATTAAAGGCAGCTCAGATTTCCCCCCTTAATTCTAGGTGCTATCTACCACATGCTGCCATCAGTGCAGGGCACCGCAGATACAGGGCAGGAGCCCACGGTCCCTCGGGCTTCTCCCATCTCAACACCGAGACACCCAGATGGGGCCCGGGGGAGGCCAGCCATCGCCTCCCTAGCAAGTGGTGCCTTCCGCTGCTCTCCCCGCGGAATACCGAAGAAGGAAGGTTCTGGGTCTTCACATTACGGACGTGTGTTCAGATGTGGACGTGCCCCCTTGGAGCTTCTTTCTTTCTTGTTCTGTCGGCAGGTCACTCGAAATGTTCAAACCATAGGACCCTCTGCAGGCAAACACGTATCACGATGCATTGTACTGACAGGCCCGCCTCCGGTCCCCTCCGACACCATCCCCTGTGCCAGGCCGTGGGCTGTGTCAGGCTCCCATGCCAGTCATACTTATCGATCTATAAAGAAGACAATGTTTTGTCAACACGATATTAGAAGAACGGGGGTTCCTAGCTGTGTGACCTGGGAGAGTTGCTTAAATACACCAAGCCTCAGTTTTTCCATCCGCCGAATGGGAGTGGCTCTCCTGCTTCCGAGGGATCAAATAGGAAACGGCCCAAGAAAGTGCTTCATAAACAGGAAAACTCAAAAAACCAACGTTCGGGACACGATGACTCAGTGTCAAAGATAGTGTGGTGTTTGATCTTCTCCGTGATTACAGCCTGCTTTGGGCTGAGAAATGCAAGCCACGGAGGGTTAAGGCAGGTGAGGCGCGTGGCTGGGATTGTCCGTAATTGATGGAATAACCCTTAAAGGAAGGGAGTATAATGGCAATCAATCCAGGCACTGCCACGCTGCCCTGCTAAAAATGGCGTCTACTAGTAATCGCTCCGATCCAGCAAGAAGATGCCTGTGCATGAGCCTGGGTGCATGAGCCTGGGAGCACGGAGCCCCACCCCGCCCGCTACACCAGGGGTGTGGACCTGGGAGACTTGGGGCCGGCAGGGCAGGGAGAGGCCTCAGTTCCCTCGCCCACGGCGGCAGATGCTGCGTATGTAGGGTGAGCATATGACTCGTTGCCTGAACTGGGGTACTTTTGAGAGTGTTACATTAATAATTACTGCTCAAATTCATAATGACACCAGACAGCAGGCAGAGCTGGACGCCCCCAGGCAAACCGGGGTGCGCGGGAGAGCATCCCCACATCCACTGCCTGGTCTTCCTCCCGAGAACTCTGGGATCGAACGGATGTGAAAGACGGAGATGAAGCCACGCAGTCCAGCTGCGGCCTGGGGCCTGGCTTCCCTGCTGGCTGACCCCGTGCAGGAAGAGGACAGTGGCCGGGACCAGGAAGCTCAGTGTCTGGGGAAACGAGTGCAGCTCAGAGGATCAGAACCTGCAGCTCTGGCTTCAGGGGAGTGGCAGCCCAGGGACCACACCTGCAGGGAGCACAGGGCTCAGGTCCAGCAGGACGTTGCCCAGTCTCTTCCGACCCTGGGCTTGGAATCAGACGATTCCTGCACGTACTGGCTATGGGATCTCAGCAAACTGCACGATCCCTCCGTGCCTCAGTTACCTCGTTTGCCCGAGGGGACAGTCACCCTTCGCTGTGAGGCTCAAGTGAGGTCCCATGTGAAAATGGGTAGGACGTGCCCTGGGTCCTCAGGAAATCCGTGGCCAGTTTGAGTCTGGAGAGAGTTCCCAGAGGCATCCTCCTTAGGGAATGACAGGGGTCCTCCTGCCTTGAAATAGCTCTAACTTGCCCGGCCAGCGTGGCTCAGTGGTTGACTGTCCACCTATGAACCAGGAGGTCATGGTTCAATTCCCAGTCAGGGCACATGCCTGGGTTGTGGGCTTGATCCCCAGTAGGGGGCATGCAGGAGGCAGCGGATCAATGATTTTCTCTCATCATTGATGTGTCTATCTTCCGCTCCCTCTCTCTCTGAAATCAATAATAGATAGATAGATAGAAATAGCTCTAATCTGCGCTGTTGGGTGGACGGGGACTGCTTCAGGTTCCTGGAGGAAGGAAGTGGATAAAGCAAACACATGGAGAAGGAAAGATGCCGGATTCCCCGACTCCCCGGGGCTGTGGGTAGCTGATTGGTGCCCGGTGGGAGGCGCTGTCAGGCCTGTGACTCCCTTGAAGCTCTGCAGGCGGGCAGCCCACCTGGGCCTGGGGCCTGGGCCTTCTTCTAGGCTCAGGGACAAGCTTGCTTGGGCGTGGGCAGGAGACATGGCTTGCCCGGTGCCTCGTGGCTGGAACGGACGGCACCTCAGAGCAAAAGGTGGACAGGTTGGCAACAGTTTGGTGCCAGCGAGCTGGTGAAGGAAAGAGAGACATCAGAGTGCCAGGTTTGTCCTATTAATAGTCGTGTTTGGGCTCCGCCACTTCTGTCAACATCGTCCGTCACATCCAGACAATTGAACAGCCTGTGCCAAGCGTCTAGGAGTTAACAACTCTGCTGTGCCGAGTTTCTGGAAAAAAAAAAAAAAAGAAAGAAAGAAACAACATGGCATTTCCATTTCGCATGCGGCTCAGAAATGCTGGGTGTTCCATGCCAACGGGTTATTTTCCCAGGCCATTTCCCTTTATTTATGTTGAAGCTTTTATGTTTTTAAGCCAAAAGAAGACAGAGAGCTCGGAGCAGGTAACTATTATTTCTGACTTGCCCTTGAATGAACCGGTCAGAAATGTTCACTCCCCAAACCCGGACCGAGTGTTTGCAAAGGGGATGGAAAGCAATCAGGTAGCGTCCCGCCCCTCTCAGGACCATCCCGCGTGTGAACAGGCAGAATGGGGGCATGGGAACAGCCCCGGCCCCGCCCCGATGAGGCAGGGCACCAGCGGCCCTTGCTGTTCCTGCCTGTGACCTTGGGTAGGACAGAGTCCTTCTCGGGCTCTTGGTGTCCTTGCCTGCGGAACAGCCTAGAAGGCCCCTCCAGCGGAGCCCATGTGTTGGGCGGAGCACTTGCTGTCTCAGGTTTATTGGCAAGAGCCTGGGTGTGGACGCCGAAGGAAGGGGATGCTGTCTACAGAAGGGGATGCCGCTCCAGGAAGCCGGGGAACGTGGCAGGGGAAACAGACAGGGCGGGTTTTTATTGGGGCGGCTCCCAAGCAGCCTTCAGAGGTGTCGTGGGGCTGCCCAGGCGACTGTTTTTCTCACCAGATGGGATTTTGGGGCAACTTACAACTTTCACTTGCCCCAAACACTGCCGGGCTCAGGGGATGGTTTTGCCCCGTGTGGGGATGACGGTGGGTGTGCCTCCAGGCTGCAGGCGGCGAGTGGAAAGAGAGCCCCCTGCCCGAATTCTCCGAGGAGGTTGGGAGGTACAGGGGAGGCCGCAGTACTGCTCCTGCCTCAGCAGCAGCCCTCGGTGCAGATGGGGCAGGGGCTGCAGGGAGAAAGAGGGAGGACCAATTGGAGGAGGTGATGAGGCTGAGAGGGAGGGTGGGGGTCGTCTGCAGGCCTCACCTTGTGTCTTTAAAACCAACCCAGGGTACCCTGCAGCTACCCGGCGATCGCATCAGTACTCTTATCTGAAGGGGCATTTACCCATTCTGCTGCCGTTGAGTGACCACAGCTCCTGCAGAGAAGCTGGGAGTTTGGCTGGGGTGTGTCGTGGGGCAGGATGGGGGCAGAGGGGTCCAGGCCTGGGCTGCTCCAGTTTCAGCCGGAGGCCCTTCAGCTTTCTGCAGCGCAAAACCCGA
>PVJC01050891.1:0-11640 GCA_004026665.1 Murina feae | reverse complement strand
CTTCTCCTTCTCCTTCTCCTTCTCCTTCTCCTTCTCCTTCTCCTTCTCCTTCTCCTTCTCTTTCTTTTTCTTGTCCCTTTAACATTTCTTGTAAAACTAGTTTGGTGATGATGAGTTACTTTGCCTTTTTTTGTTTGGAAAGTTCTTTATCTCTCCTTCAATTTTAATGATAGAGTAATCTTGGTTCCTAGGATGCTTGATTTTCATCAGTTTGACTATTTTGTGTGAATCCCCTTTTGCCTGTGAAGTTTCCTTTGAGAAATCAGCTGATAGTCTTATGGGAGCTCTCTTGTAAGTAACCTACTACTGTTGTCTTGCTGCTTTTAAGATTTTCTCTTTGTATGTAACCTTTATAATTTTAATTATGTTGTGTCTTGGTGTGGGCCTCTTTGGATTCATCTTATTTTGGACTCTGTGCTTCCTGGACTTGTATGTCTATTTCCTTTATCAGGTTAGGGCAGTTTTCAGTCATTAGTTTTTTAGATAGGTGTTTGATTCCTTGATAGATTTCTTCTTTTTTTGGCATACACATGATTTAAATGTTGGTACACTCAAAGTTGTCCTAGAAGTCCCTTAAACTAGCCTCAATTTTAAAAGTTGTTGTTGTTGTTGTTGTTGTTGTTGTTGTTGTTGTTGTTCTTCTTCTTCTTCTTCTTCTTCTTCTTCTTCTTCTTCTTCTTCTTCTTTTTGGTGTGTTTTTTTTTTTTTGGTGTTCCTATTGGGTATTTTCTGCTACCTTATCTTCCAAATTGCTCATTTGGATCTTTGCTTTAGCTAATCTGCTGATTTCTTCTAGTGTATTCTTCATTTCAGTTATTGTACTCTTTATTTCCAACTGGATTTTATTTATGGTTTCTGTGTTATATTTAATGCTTATTATTTTTGTTGTTGAAGTTCTCACATGTTTTTTTAATATCCTTATAACTGGTATTTTTGAGGTCCATATTTGATAGCTTACTTGTCTCCATTTCACTTATTTCTTTTTCTGAAGATTTCTCCTGTTTGTTTCTTTTTCTTTCATTTGGAACATATTTTTTTATCTCTTAATTTTGGCTGCCTCTATGTTTGTTTTTATAATTAGCTAGATTTACTACATCTCTTAGTTTTGCCAAAGTGGTCTTATGTAGTAGGTGTGCTATGAGACCCAGTGGTGCAGGTCTCCCTGATTACCTCGTCTGGGTGTTCTAGGAGTGTCCCTTGTATGAATCTTGTGTGCACTTCTGTTGTAATGAGTTTTCATCTGGCATGTCAGTGGGTGGTACTGACTCAGAGAAACTGACTCTTGAGAACTGGCTGTAACTACAACATATAAGCTGCTGTGCATGTTTTGATTGCATGGAATGGAATTTACACCAGTGGGTTCTGATGCCTGCTGAGACCATCCTTGGGTGTGCTGCTTATGAAGCTAATCATATGGGCCTCTATTGTGTGTTGAAGCCTGCCACCAGATGTGTTTGCTATGGGGACTCTTAGAATGGGCTCTGTCAGGTGCTGCCTGTTTGTGGACCAGGACTACCTGTTAAGAGCTATAAGGTAATCTGTGGTTGGTAGCTGCCTGCAGTGGACTTGGATGTGTCTGGTAGAGTCTATACTGTGAACCAACTCTGGCTGCCACCAGTACAGGACCTAGAGTAGGTCAGCAAAAGGCACAAGGCACCCTAAGACCTATCACTGCCTCCTGGCTGCCCCAAAGGCTAAGCTGATGAAAGAGCCTTGGGCAGTAAATGAGTTAGGTGAGGCACGGTCACAGGGTTGGGTGAGTAGTGTTTACTAGGTCAGTGTAGATTCAGATTTGGTACTAATGCTGGGCCTGTAGTCACTCAAAAAAATTCAGAATGTACACTGAGGCCAGCCATCACCTGCCTGGGTCTGTGGATATTTGAGGTGGGGTATGATCTCAGGAAATACTCACAGTGGAGCTAGTTGAATTCACCAAGCTAATATAGATTCAGATTTGACTGTGTGTGGGGAGGGCTCAACTTAGGAAAGATGGTGGCTGTCCCTCCAGCACCTACTTGTTCTGGAGCCACATAACTATTTCTCCATGAATGTCTCTGATTCTCTGCAAGTTTGACGAAAACTCCTCAAGAGTTTTTTAAGTAAGACTATATATAGCACAGGCCACGGCTGACTGCCTGCCACCAGAAGAGCCTTGTTTGGTAGATGAGTTGGATGGGGTGGGGTCTCAGGAAATTGTCAGGATGGAGCAAATGAAGTTCACCAGGTGAATTCAGGTCCAGATTTGGTTGTGTTGGAGGAGGGCTGAACATATGAAAGACAGCAACCACCTGCTGACTACATTGAAGTAAGGCTCAACACAGAGATATTGGCAACTTGCCCTTAAGTTCTTGCCTTGAAGCCACATAACTAGTTTCTCCTTGTATGTCTCTGGAGCCTTCTGAGACACTGTCCCTCCACCAGAGCCCAGGTGAGTGCCTGCAAGTGGGAGTCTGTGTGTCATCCATTTAAGAGTATATCTGGGTTGTCAGCAGCCTTTTGCCTCATCCAGATAGGCAGAATCCCTGTTGGTTTTCACAGCCATATGTTTTGTGGGCTCCTCTTCCCAGCACTGATGCTCTGGACTGGGGAGCCTGGCATGGGGCTGGGATAGGACCCCTTGCTCCTTAGGGGGACCTCTGCAGTTGAGATATCCCTCTTGAATTCTTAACTGCCACATCTGGGTATGAGGCCAGTCCATTTAGTGTCTGTCTCTCCTACCACTCCTGACCTGTTTTTTTCTTTATATCTTTAGTTGTAGGTCTTATGCTCAACTACTCTTCAAGATGGTTCTTCAGGTTGATTATCTAATCTAATAAAAGATAAACATGCAAATTGACCATACATCTACCACACCCACAAGCCATTCCCACCAACAAATCAGGAGCAAGTATGCAAATGAACTCTACTAAGATGGTGGTAGCCATGGAGCTGGAGTTGCCCTGGGCAATGGAGGAAGTCACACTTCCAGCCTGTCCTGCAGGCCCTGAGCTCTACTCCAGCCTACAAAGTTTCAATTATAGAAGATAAACAAACCTCCAATACCTGCTTCCAGCCAGCATGGCCTCCGCTCAAGGAGGGACTGGGACCTTGGGTTGCCAGGGGCATCCTAGGCTTAGAGTGGGATCAAGGCTACAAAGTTTCAATTATAGAAGTTAAATAAATCCCAGATACCTGCTTCTAGCCTGTAGCCGTAGTCAGCATGAAAACAGCCCTCAGCCCCTCACACAGGCTGGCCAGTCACCCCAGTGGGAACCCCACCCTGAAGAGGCTGTGGGCAGCATGAAAGCCCTCAGCCACTCACCCAGGCTGGCTACACCCCCATGGGGTGAGGGTCCCCACTGAGGGGCTTGGCCAGCCTGAAAACAGCCATCAGCCTCTCATCCAGGCTAGACAAACCCCCATGGGGTGAGGGTTTCCACTGGGGGTCTTGGCCAGCCTGAAAACAGCCATCAGCCCCTCACCCAGGCTGGCCAGGCACCCCAGTGGAACCCCCACCCTGAAGGGAGCTGTGGGCAGCCTGAAAACAGCCCTCTTCCCCTCACCCAGGTTTGCCACGCACCCCAGTAGGGACCCCAATCCTGAAGTGGTTGTGACCTGCCTGAAAATAGTCCTCAACCCCTCACCCAGGCTGGCCAAACACCCATGGGGTGAGGATCCCTGCTGGGGAGCTTGACCAGCTTGCAAATAGCCATCAGCCCCTCACCCAGGTTGGCCAGGCACCCCAGCGGGAACCCCACCCTGATCCAGGACACACTTCAGGGCAAACCAGCCGGCCCCCACCCACGCACCAGACCTCTATTCTATATAATAAAAGGGTAATATGCAAATTGATCCTAACAGCAGAACAACTGGTCACTGTGACACACACTGACCACCAGGGGGCAGATGCTCAATGTAGGAGCTGCCTTCAGGTGGTCAGTGTGCTCCAGAGGGATGTCTGACTGCCAGTTTAGGCCCGACTCCCCAGGAAGTGGGCCTAAGCCAGCAGGTGGACATCCCAGATTGCAAGAGGGCACAGGCTGGGCTGAGGGCCCCCCCTGAGTGCACAAATTTTTGTGCACTGGGCCTCTAGTTTAGTTATAATTTTGATGTAGTCATTGGAAGAGGCATACACAGCATCCACCTACTCTACCAACTTTACCAGAACTGCACTTGCATTTTGATACACTGACAATAAACTATCTGAAAAGATATATAGAAAACAATCTCATTCACAATAGCACCAAAAAGAATAAAATACTTAGGAATAAATTTAATCAATGAGGTGAAAGATATGAATAGTGGAAGCTGTAGAACAATGATGAAAGAAATCGAAGAAGACACACACAAATGGAAAGATAATATGTATTCATGGATAATTTAAAAAAATACCCATACTACCTAAAGCCATCTAAAGATTTAATGCAATTCCTGTCAAATACTAATGTCATATTTCATTATCTGGAACAAATATTTCAAAAACTTATGTGGAACCAAATATCAAGATATTACTTAAACAAAATGCAAAGGGCACCTACTTTATGGGAGAACATATTTTCCAATGATACATCTGATAAGGAGTTAATTTTCAAAATATATAAAGAACTTATACAACTCAACACCAAAAAGACAAACAATCCAATTAAAAAATGGACAAAGAACCTGTATAGCTACTTCTCCAAACAGGACATACAGATGCCAATAGACATATGAAAAAAATGCTCACTGTCACTAATCATCAGATAAATGGAAATTGATACCTCAATGAGATTTCACCTCATGTCTGCCAGAATGGCTACCATCAATAAATAAAAAATAGTGAGCACTTTGGGGATGTGGAGAAAAGGGAACCATGATGCACTGTTGGTGGAATGCAGATTGGTGCAGCCACTGTGGAAAACAGTATGTAGTTTCCTAAAAAAATAAAATCTAGAACTGCCTTTTGACCCAGTGAATCTACTTCTGGGAATTTATCCTAAGAATCCTGAGCAAATCAGAAAGAATATATGCACCCCTATGTTTATAGCAATGTTACTTACAATAGCCAAGACCTGGAAATAGCTCTAGTGCTCACCAGTAGATGAGTGGATAAAAAAGCTGTGATACATTTACACAGTGGCTACAACTCAACCATAAAAAAGATGTTACCTTTTTTGATAACATGACTGAATCTGGAGAGTATTATGCTAAGTGAAATAAGCCAGTCAGAGAAAGGCAAGTACTATATGATTTCACTTATATGTGGAATCTAATGAACAAAATAAAGTAACAAACATACTAGAGACAAGCTTATAGAGACAGAGAACTGACTGAAAGCTGTCAGAGAGGAGAGGGTTGGGAGCTGGGTGAAAGGGTTAGGAATTAGGTAAAAAAAAAAAAAAAAAAAGACTCATGGACACAGAGAACAGTATGGTGATTGCCAGAGGGAAGGGGGGTGAGGAGAGGTAGGAGAGAGTAAACGGAGGATAAATGGTGAGAGGCTTAACTTGAGGTGGCAAACAGACAATATAAGATACAGATGATGTATTATAGAATTGTATACCGAAATCCTATGTGATTTTATTAACCAATGTCACCCCAATAAATTCAATTAAAAAACAAAGAAGGTAGCTGTAGGTGAAAGAAGAAGAATTTGAGAAATTCCTAAATTCATATATAGTCAAACTTTTCAATGTCTGCATAATTTTGGATGAAAAATAATTCTTCTGAGATTATGTGGAAGTAACACAGTAGAATATATATAAAAATGTTATTTTTGAAGTCATTTTAGATCTCATTTCCACATATATTCTCTGTACTTTTTTTGTGGAATATTGTATGGTTTTATCCTTTGCACTTTTTAATATACTCTATGGTTAAGTTGAATATTATTGTGATAATCATCACACAAATAATTAAATGATTAAAAATTTAAGAGACAATTTCTAATTGGTACTCTGGAATTCACTTTTAGTCATCATAAAGCAAAGATTTAAAATAGCTCCATAGATTGCATTGTGTGCCTACCACTTATATAATAGAATTATCCACTTGAAACCTATATAATCTTATTAACCAATGTCACCCCAATAAATTTAAAAAATAGTTATAAAAATGCCAAAAGAACTCTTTGTCATAAGAAAACCATGTGCTTTTCTTTCTCCTCATTAAAAACATTTCTGCTTAGCTGCACTGGGAAAACCTAACCGACCGTAGGCCATGATTCCCCAGACCAAGTGATCTGACAGTCTCAGATCGCTGCAGCGGCCCTTGGTCATTATCCCCTGGGGCTGTAATTAGCTGATGCTCTGATTGCTTTATAAAGCCATTTGTGTTTGTCTGTAATGATTCTGCGTAGGATCCAGTTGATTTGGAAGAACTATATCTTTCTGAATCTTAGCTCATGCTATTCTCGTAGTTCTCTGGCAAAATAGGTAGGTAAGAGGGACCAAAATAAAATTTATAGTGAATAAATCAGCTAACCAAGGTTATTATGTTACAGGCATGCAAAACTAAGCTTTTCTTTAAAAAAAATTTCTTTATTGATTAGGTATTACATATGTGCCCT
Source organism: Murina feae (assembly GCA_004026665.1). Classification (NCBI taxonomy): domain Eukaryota; kingdom Metazoa; phylum Chordata; class Mammalia; order Chiroptera; family Vespertilionidae; genus Murina; species Murina feae. Next base: position 5,114 of record PVJC01050891.1, on the reverse strand, counting down.
TATCTGCCCATTGCCCCCCATGCCCCCACTCATGCCCTCACCCCCCTGGTGTCTGTGTCCATTGGTTAGGCTTATATGCATGCATACAAGTCCTTTAGTCGATCTCTCCCCCTTATCCCCCTCCCCCCCACACCTTCCCTCTGAGGTTTAATGGTCTGATTGATGCTTCTCTGTCTCTGGATCTGTTTTTGTTCATCAGTTTATGTTGTTCATTATATTCCATAAATGAGTGAGGTCATGTAATATTTATCTTTCGCTGACTGGCTTATTTCGCTTAAGCTAAGCTTTTCTTAATTCACTGTGATGTCATCTTTCTATGTGGCAGGTTGCTGCTGGCACCAGAGAAGGATGGAGTAGGAATCCAGCTCATGAATAGAATTATTTGAGCAGTCAGTTGGGTGTCTGAGTAGGGGAAAGTGTACATTTGCCCTCAAAGAATATAATAAAATTGTAGAAGAATCTCAGGAAAGACTCAGAGTTTAGCTATGACTATTTACCTTTCTTTCCAAATTTCCCAACTGTTTGACTTTTTATTTATTTATTTATTTATTTATTTATTTATTTAATGGTTTCATGTGTCCTCCTTTCAGCCTGTGGTTTATAGTCAGCCTGGCCATCTGATTAGTCTATCTAATAGGTAGAAACCTTTAGTCCTTTGGTAACCTTCTGCCTCACTTTCCATTCCACTTCTCAACCCTCATCATCCTAATGGTTGCAGCTCTTTTCTACTGATGTCAAGCTGTTGAACATTGCTGGTGTGGGTTACAACAGAGTGTCAGGAAGATCCTCTGGAAATGTTGTCATCCAGCCTCTAATGGGAACTTTTCATTAATTCATTCTTTTGCAGCTTTATCATATTTATTATTTTATTCATTCACTAATGAATCAATTTGATATGTATAGTATGTGTCTATGATCCATGTAGATCCTATGATTCATATACCAGGTCCAAACTGCCCATTTACAAAGTGGAAAATTTATGTAAATTGCTACCTCAACTTCTATTTCTGCTCTCTTATATATTTCTTCTCACTTTTTTCAGTCACAAAATTACTGTATTTCTTTCCTTTCTCTTCTGTTTTCCTCCTTCATTCTTTTTAAAAAAATTACTGTATTGATTAAGTTATTACATATGTGTCCTTATCCCCACATTATCACTCTCCCAATTCTTTTTAAAAATTTAATGAATAAACTTTATTCTTTAGATCACTTTTAGGTTCTTAGCAAAATTGGAGAGAGGGTACAGATGGTTTTCATATACCCCTGTTTGCACACCACACACACACACACACACACACACACACGCACACGCATACTCCCCCTCTACCAACATTCTCCACCAGAGTAGTACATTTGTTATAACTGATGAACTACACTGGCACATAATTATCCCAAGTTTATAGTTCACATTAAGATTTACTCTCGGTGTTGTATATTTTATGGGGTTTGACAAATGAATCATGACCTGTATCCATCATTGTAGTGTCATATGGATTAGTTTTATTCCTTCAGTCTTCTATGCTCTATTTGCTCATCCCTCCTTCCCCTCTAACTCCTGGCAACTACTAATCTTTTGGCTGTCTCCATAGTTTTGCCTTTGCCCAAATGTCATATAGTTGAAATCATACAGAATAAAGCCTTTTCAGATTGACTTCTTTTACTTAGTAATATGCATTTAAGTTTTCTCTATGTCTTTTCATGACTTCATAGCTCATTTCTTTTTGACACAGAATTATATTCTATTATTTGCATGTGCCAGTTTATTTATCCACTCACCTATTAAAAACCATTTTGATTACTTCCAAGTTTGGACAATTATGAATAAAGCTGCTATAAACATCCATGTGCAGGTTTTTATTTGGACAAATGTTTTCAATCCATTTGAGTAAATACTAAGGAACATGATTGCTGAATCTTATGGGAAGAATATATTTTGTTTTATAAGAAATTGCCAAATTGTCTTACAAAATGGCTGTACCATTTTTTTTCATTCCTACTAGTTTTCTGCTCCTATTGTTCCACATTCTTGCTAGCATCGGTGTTATCAGTGTTTTGAATTTTGGCCATTCAGATAGGTATGGAATTGTGAGATTATATATATATATATATATATATATATATATATATATATATATGCCTCAGCCCCTGGTTCTTTGCACAGAGCTCTGAAAACCCTTATAAATTCCTAAGTGATAATAGCACCAGGAACATTTTTTTGTTTTAATGTTTGGTTTTTGACCCTGCTTTCCAACACAGGGCTCCTAAACCCCTTAGATATTCCTGGGCGATAGGAGCATCTGTGATTCTAATGAGGTAAGTCTTGGCGGGTGGGCTCCTGAAGTGGGGCTGGTCACCAGAAAGATAAAGCCAAGATTAAAAGCTTGGAAGTTTTTTTTTTTTTTTACATATTTTTATTGAATTTATTGGGGTGACATTGGTTAGTAAAATTATATGTTTCAAGTGTATAACTCTATAATACATCATCTGTGTATTGTATTGTGTGTTTACCACCCAAAGTCAATTCTTTCTCTCACCCTTATCTCTCCATCCCCTTTACCCTCTTCTACCTCCCCCCCTGCCCTTTTCCCTCTGGTAACCATAGTAATGTTGTCTGTATGTATGAGGTTTTTTTTTTTCTCTTTTTTGCTTAACCCATCTCCTCCTTCATTCTTGATACAATATTTTTTTTTTGGCTTCTCTGAACACTGCTGGTTGTCCTCTAACTTCTGTGATTATTCTGCCTGACTTGTTGGCTCCTTGAACCTCTTATTTATTGACTCCCTATATTTGTGTAATAATTCTTTAAATATCTAGATTAGTTCTCAATGTTAGGCACAAACTAATCTTTACCATATTTCTCATATTATTTTCTTCTGTTTACAAAACAGTATCTATGTTGTAAGTAATCTGCATTCTTTGTCATTAACCCACTGAACACTGAAGTATCTGTTTTTCATATTTACTATCTGCTGAAAATGACTTCTTCAGATAGTTTACGTCATATATTTTCTTCTAGGAGTTTTATGGTTTAAGGCCTTACAACTAAATTCATTTTATTTTTATTTTTAAATATATTTTATTGATTTTTTTACAGAGAGGAAGGGAGAGGGATAGAGCGTTAGAAACATCAATGAGAGAGAAACATTGATCAGCTGCTTTCCTGCACACCCCTTACTGGGGATGTGCCTGCAACCAAGGTACATGCCCTTGATTGGAATCGAACCTGAGACCCTTCAGTCCGCAGGCTGACGCTCTATCCACTGAGCCAAACCGGTTAGAGCCTAAATTCATTTTAAATTAACAAAGTGAATAAGTGAGAAGGTAAGGAGTAGAACATAACATAAAACTTTGGTCATGAAGAGCCATCTGACTTTATAATGACTTTATACACCTCATGAAAAAAGCAGTTAGGGAGAAAAGTGTGGTATCCGGAGCAGCTGGTATTGTATAGTTTGTTTTTCTTGCCTTGGCAGATCAACACAGATTTGCAGCATGAATGGGCACAACCTTCAGTAATCTCTTGAAGCATCTGCCTTCGCCCTTTCTTCATTTTGTCCTCTCATTTATCCTGAATGACAAGGGAAATATCCAGTGCAATCTGATGTGGTCATAAAAATTAATTTGATGTTCTTCATGTGGGAATTGAAGTCTATGGCATTGGACTGTGGGGACAGCAATGGTGGAAGGGGCACAGCTTCATCAGAGCACAAAGTTGTGTTCCCTCAGGCAGCCTTTCAGTAGTATCTCCACCAGGAGCCAAATTTCCATTTGGAAAATATACTCAAGTGATTGGGTGCAGTTGTAGATATGAAAGTTTTACCTAAATTTAGATCTAGTTTCAATACTTGAGAATAATGGCAGAATCTGAATTTGAGGAATAATTTTCTATACTTCAAAGTCACTCATACAGATAGCTCTCAATACATAATAGATACAATTTATTGTGCCAGCCTCTGTGCTAGGTATGGTTAGGAATGTTTACATTTATTATATCATTCATTTCTCAAACACCCTGCAAGTGGGGTATTATTATCTTCATGTTAGTAATGAGAAATGTGGAACTCAGAGAGGTCAAGTAATTTGGTCATAATCACATAGCAAGTGAATGATGAAGCCTGGATTAAACAAGCCTGGCTGATGTCAAAGTCGAAGCTTTAACCACTCTGCTATAGTGTTTGAAAGGCAATCTGTGAATTTTTGTCTTTTTAGGGTAAAGAAGATAGGAATGAAAATTTGGAAACGATTTCTGGACTTTCGAATGTGATCCTATAGCCAGGTGATAACACCATCATGTAGAAGACCCACATACCTTTGGAAATAACTGTACTGTGACCCTCAGTAAAAGAAACTGATTGGACAGAGAACTCTTCTGGAATGATAGGACACACAGAAAACACACAGCAGGGAGAATTTCATGTGCTTGTTGTCTGTTGTCCTGTATACCGCCTTCTCCTGCTTGGTATGTACTAGACTCCTCAAGTCATATTAAGAGCTAAAATCTTTACAGTAAATTGCATATGTATATCACTGTGCAACATAACAAGCAACCTTTCTGTTCATTGTCATGTATGGTTTTCACAGAAACTCTGTGAGCCTTAGAGGGCATGTAATGGAAGCATCTGCCTTTTGTCTCCTTCCTTAAATGAACCCAGTGTCAAAGACAGGAGCAGCCCCCGAATTAAAGGTGAGAGACTGATGTTCTCTTTAACTTACCTGGGTTCTCAGAAACAGAGGCTACCATATTTCATATTACCTGAACCTTATCAGCTCTTTTCTCCGGATGCTCATTTCCTTTATATTGTGCATGTCTTCCCAAATTACCCCTTTCCCCATCTTTCCCATATTTTCAATCTTCATTCTTTATCTTTTCTCTATTTTATTTTTTCCCATGCATATGAGATTATTCCTTAGACTTTAGAAAAATAAGTTGGGTGCTGGCTCTAGATTTAGAGATGAAATGCTTTCTAATCCCCGGCAAGAAATATGTTGTGAAGCCTTTGGTGCCTTCTCCCTGGGAGATTATTAATTATGGCTTCTATAAAGTTTTCAATGAGGAATTTTCCCTTACACCTGTTTAAAACTATTGGAAAATGTGACTGAGAAAGAATAGCATC
>PVJC01050890.1:0-11656 GCA_004026665.1 Murina feae | reverse complement strand
AAAAGAGATATATGTACTAATATTTGTCAAACTGTATGTAATAAAACAAATAAATAAAAAAATAAAGTGTACACTTTGACAATTTGCTATACATATTCATTGTGAACTAACTGTAATCAAGCTAATTCACACTCTTTACACTATTGAATCTGTCAAAGGACAAGATGCAATTCACCTGATTTGTGCAGTTCTTTTCAAAACTCTGCATCTATAATTCAAAAATGTATAAACTAATCACAGCAAAGAAAACCTAAATTTCTATACCTCCTCCTGAAAAAAACACACATACTGAGAAACCTATTTACTATACAATGAGTAACAACTTCCTCTTTGTCTCCCTCCAGGGTTTAACAATTGCTGTACTTTTCTCTACTCCTTCTTTCACTATTACTATTCTTAATAACCAATCAACACTACTCCTGGTGACCTATATACTACATCCTGTTCTCTAGCTACCTTTCATGGTATTTAGAAACTGGATAGCATCATAAGTGATGCTTTACCCAGGAGAACACCATGGCCTTTTCTTTATCTACTATGTCAATATGTATATAGCTTGAAGGAGGCTCATGGGAATCTACATTTCACATTCAGAATACTCTGAAACAGAACAGAAACTTTTACCAGAAAATATTAGTTAATCTCTAACTGATTCTATTGTGGGATTGTAGGTGTTGGTGCTGTATGCAGTTGTTTTTCATGTATTCCTTAATCCTAGCTTATGATCCAGGCATATCTTCAGCTTCTTTCACCTCTTGTTAACCAAAGATAGTTTGCTCTATCTTGTGGTCCCTAGTTTTTGCCCCATTACTTTCTATTATCTTATTTTCATCATTTGTTTGAATTTACTGACCCTCAACACTTGTTTTGCACTTACCTTCAAAGTATCAGTATCAACCTCTGATAATACTAGTAACAGTAACTAACATTTATTAAGCTCTTAGATTATCACACTGAATCCTGTTTCCAGTATCATGTAGTACATACTATTTTTTACCTCACTTTTACATAAGGAAATGGAGGCTTATATAGGTTTAGGTTCAATCACTTCTCCATTGTCATAGGACATCAAGTGACAAAGAAGAAATTTAAAGACAGATCTATAGGCCTAGCCTAGCCAGTTTGGCTCAGTAGTAAGAGGGCCAGCCTGTGGATTGAATGTTGTTGGTTTTATTCTGGTCAAGGGCACATACCTTGGTTGCAGGCTTGATCTCTGGCCCTGGTAAGAGTGTGAGCCCGAGGCAGCCAACAGATGTACCTCTCCCACATGGATATTTGTCTCTCGGTGTCTCTTCTTCTTCCTTCCCCTCTCTCTAAAGATCAATGGAAAAAATATCCTCAGGCGAGGATTAATAAAAATAAATAAATAAAGACAGATCTCTATAACCCTGAGATCCTTATTCTCTTAACAATGGTTAACTCCCAATATAGACTGATTCTACTCTCTCACCTGTTCCTGCTATAGATCTTTTTTGTTGTTAATTCTCATCAAATGATATTTTTCCATTACTTTTCAGAGAGAGCTTTTCAGAGAGAGTGGAATGGAAGGAGAAAAGGGGTGGAGGGAGAGAAAAAGAGAGAGGGAGAGAGAGAAAGAGGGGAGAGAGAGAGAGAGAGAGAGAGAGAGAGAGAGAGAGAGAGAGAGAGATTGGTTGCCTCTCTTATGTACCCTGACCAGAGGGCAGGGAGCATACTTGCAACCCAGGTACATGCTCTTGACTGGGAATCAAACCCAGGACCCTTTGTTGTGTGGGGCAATGCTCAAACTACTGATATAAACCATCCAGGTCTGCTCTTAGGTCTTAAAGCTTTAGTCCAGGCTGCAATGCTGTGCCTCCCACCATCCCTTTCTCCCCACTTATTTATAACTGGCACTCAGAATGCTTTTCAAACAATTTGAATATGAGTCAAAGGAAGGGAATATGTCGTGGTTGAAGGCAGAAGTCGAGTTTAGAATAATTTTCTATAAATGGTTAAGATATGAATATGATTTCAAGCTAAGGAAATGATGCATGATAGGAGGATAGAGATCGAAGATACAGGAAGGGAGATAATTGATGGAACAAGTTACTTCTTCCTATGAAAATTATGTTTCTGTGTTTCTGGGAATGACTAGAAAGCTCTTATTAGAGCAATTCCAGTAGAAAACCAGCGGCAGGCCTATTAACATAGCATTTTGATGAAACGAGTTTATAAGAAAAATATATAAAGTACACTATTTAACTGTAACTGGTTTGGCTTGGTGGATTTAGCATCGGCCTGCGGACTGAAGGGTCCCAGGTTTGATTCTGGTCAAGGGCATGTACCTTGGTTGTAGGCACATCTCTATCCCTCTCTATCCCTCTAACTCTCTATCCCTCTCCTTTCCTCTCTGTAAAAAAAAATCGATAAATATATATATATATATATATATATATATATATATATATATATATACTATTTAAAGATGGTTTATTTTAAATGATGCCAACATTAACTTAATAGCAATTTCAAATACTAAAAAAAGGAAAGTTTTTAAGAATTTTTTTAGAACTATAATTGTACTTTCATTGCCTTGCCAAAAATATCCTTAAAACTAAGCAATTTAAAAACCTATTTTGGAAAGCAATTGCAAAGATTTTCCATTAAAACAATTTGATTTTCTTTCTTTTTTTCATTAAATTCTTAAGTAAATACAGAGCCATTCATAAGATATTATTTATCATAAGACATATCTCACAGTGTAATATAACCTTAGATGATTCCTCAACACACAAAGTGAATTTGATTCCATTATTGAGGATTCTTTCATGTATTTCTTTAAAGTAAGATATAAAATTTCATTCATTTTGTGGATAATACTCAACTTATAGGCACTTAGCTGTCCATTCCCTGGACTAAAAAATCAAATATTTTGCTTTGACCTTTAAAATTAGTCAAATAGCTAGTTAATTATTAAACTTTTTTATTTATTAAAGGAAGCCAATCTCATATCTATTAATGTTCTATAAAGTATCAGGATCTACTATCAGAACTATAACTTTCTCCATGTTTTTTGCTCGCTCCTTATCTTTTACCTGTCAGTAGTTAAAAATTATATTCTCTCGCAAGCTAATGGTCCTGTCACACTCAAGGTCTACATCTTCTAGGGACAATAAATAATTAAAGGCAGCTATATATTTTCCCTGTAAAATGAAGAATATGTACATAAATATAGTATTTTGCATATAATTTAAAGGAGATAAAAATCCACCTGAAGCTGATCCATGAATATTCTAGGAGTCTCTTGGGAATTCTTATTGTAGAATTCTGATTCTGTCCACTTATTTATGTTATAGTCTAGAATGAGAAACAGAGGGAAAAAAGAAAGCAATTATCAATATAATAATGTATCTCATGCACCCGAAAAATATGTTTCTACATTGAACAGGGCTACCCAATATCCACTGAAAAAAAAGAAGACTGAAACTATGACACATCAAGAAATTTCAGGATGCTATGGATAAAGAAAAAAATATAAAAGCTTCATCTAGCAGTCAGAATGTTTGGGAATAAAAAAAAAGAAAATTCTCACTCTAACATGATTAAATAATAAGCAAATTATCTTATAAGATAAAAGGTAATATATAAGTGGGGTAAGTTCCAATAAGAGTATGATCAGAAGTTCAGTTGGGGTCAACAAGAAACCTAGTTCTGGCTTTTCCTTCTTCCTCTAGATCTCCCTAAATCTGGTTTTCTTCATGTTCACAACATGATAGTTCACAGTAGTAATAAAGACTACAAATTTCATAGTTCACATTCTGCAGGAGAGTAAGAACTCTGTCCACCAATATGCTATAAGTCCTTCCTTCAGTTTGATGATGTAATTAATGTCACATGCTCATTTCTGTGAAAATATTGACAGATAGGGGAACACCATCAGCAGATTGTCTTAAATTAAGCAGGATATAAATTGGTGATGGAGTAAATACCTAAACAAATTTGGGGTGAATTGATGTTGAATAGGGAGCTGCCCCCTGCTGGTCAGTGCACTTCCACAGTGGTAGTTATACTCAGCCACAGCCTGGCTGAGGGTTGCCAACGAAGTGGTGATGGCAGGAGCCTCTCCCACCTCCTCAGCAGAGCTAAGGATGTCTGACTGCAACTTAGGCCTGTTCCGTGTTGGCAAATGGACATCCCTTGAGGGCTCCCGGGCTACCAGAGGGATGTCTGACTGCCAGCTTGGGCCGGATCCCCCAGAGAGTGGGCCTAAGCCAGCAGGTGGACATCCCCCAAGGGGTTCCAGACTGCAAGAAAGCACAGGCCAGGCTGAGAAACTCCCCTGAGTGTACAATTTTTTGTGTGAACTGGGCCTCTAGTCTATTATAATTTCATATGGAAAAAAAAGAAAGAACATTGAAAGATGAGGAATCTGGTGATTAATTTCTCAACAGCAACACTGGAAGATAAAACAGACTACAATAACACTTATAAAATGGTTCAGAAAAATAATTTCTTATGGAAAATTCTATCCTAATTCTAACCTACTTGAAAATAAAATCAATCAAATAATCTTAAATATTGTAAGTCTGAAAATATTTACTTTTTAAATATTATTTTTAGGAAGTTATTTAAGAATGTACTCTACCTAAGTAAAAAAAAACAACACAAAGAATGAGGTAAAAATGGAATTCAAGAAACAGTGAATTCACAGTGAACAAACCCAAAAGAAATTTCCAGGATGACAAATGCTCAATAGGCCTAGAGAGTAACAAGGGAGAGGAGAATATACATCCCCAAAAGGAAGATCCAGGAAAACAAAAGGGGTAAAAACTTGCTAAATGAAATTTATCTTGTGGAAGACAAATACATAGATTTTAATTCACTTAAATAAAGAGTAAAAAAAGCACATGAATAAGTAAGAAAAAAGTGAAGACATAAATTCTTACCTCCAGGAAAAATGGAAAGTTGTATTAAAGAAGAAATATAGTCATAGCACACAACCTGGATCTTTAGTGAATAAACTGTAAAAGATTATAATAAATATAAATTATTAGTGTCTCTTAGGAGGGCCAATTACTAGTCCCTTGTTTTCCCATCAAGAATATGAGTGGCTGATGGTTGTTTGCAGGCTGGCCACAGTCCTTTCAGGTTGGGGGTCTCCCCTGGGGTTCCTGGCCAGCCTGGGTGAGGGGCAGATGGCTGTTTGCAGGCTGGCCACAGCCCCTTCAGGGTGGGGGTTTCCCCTGGAGTGCCTGGCCAGCCTGGGTGAGGGGCTGATGGTCCTTTGCAAGCTGGTCACAGCCCCTTCAGAGTGTGGGGGGTCCTGCTAGGGTTCCTGGCCAGTCTGGGTGAGGTGCTGATGACTGTTTGCAGGCTGGCCAAGCCCTCCAGCAAGGACCCTCACCCCATGAGGGTGGGGCCATCTGGGGTGAGGTGCTGATGGCTGTTTGCAGGCTGGGCACAGCCCCCAGGGACCCAGCTCCCAGTGAAGCTGGCTAGAAGCAGGTATCTGGGATTTTTTATCTTTTATAATTAAAACTTTGTTGCCTTGAAAAAAGGCCATAGCCAGCCTAGGCAGGCGGGGAACCTTAGCTTCCTCCATCACTGGGGCAAGCAAATCTCCTGTTTGCTCTTGCTCTATGGCTTCTATAATTGAAACTTTGTTGCTTTGAGCAGAGGCCACAGCTGACCTAGGCAGGAGGAAGTTTAGTTTCCTCCATCGCAAGGGCAAGCAAACCTCCTGTTAGCTCTAGCTCCATGGCTGCCGACTGCCATCTTGTTTGGGTTAATTTGCATATAGTCACTCTGATTGGCTGGTGGAAGTGGCTTAGCGTGTAGCAGAGTGACACTAATTAGCATATTATTCTTTTATTAGATTAGATTTACTCATAAATTAATATCAAAGCTTTATTTTGCTCATTATGTCCAAAGAGAACAGCTGATTCCTTAAATATGACTGTGTCTATATAGATAGAATTTCATCTTTGAAAGTACCATCCTAACAAAAACTTGTTTAAATAACAATTTTTACAATCTAAATATATTATTAATTCATTAATGTGTTTGATTCTTTGATTAAACAAAAATTCCAATTATCAATGACAAATATATTAAGTATGTGTTTGTTTATTTTGTGTTTTTCTGTTAACTCTTTATTGTTGAAAGTACTACAGATGACCCATTTTCTCCCCATTGACCTCTTCTAGCCTGACCCTGCCACCTACCCAGAGGCCTTTACCACCCTATTATCTGTATCCAGGGGTTATACGTATATGCATATAAGTTCTTTGGTTGATTTCTTCCCATACACCTATCCTCCTCTGCCTTCTCTCTGAGATTCCAGTCTGTTCCATGCTTTTATGTCTCTGGATCTATTTTTTTAATCAGTTTATTTTGTACATTAGATTCTACATATGAGTGAAATCATGATACTTGTCTTTCTCTGACTGGCTTATTTAACTTAGCATAAAACACTCCAGGCCCATCCAGGCTGTGGCAAATGGTGAGTTTTTTTCTTTATATAGCTGCATAGTATTCCCTTGTTTAAATGTACCACAGCTTTTTTTTATCCATCTGCTGATGGGCAATTGGGCTGTTTCTAAATCTTAGCTATTATAAATTGCACTGCTGTGAACATAGGGGTGCATATATTCTTTCTGATTGATGCTTTTGGTTTCTTAGGATATATTCCTAGAAGTGGGATCACTGAGTCAAATAGGAATTCCAGGTTTTTAAAAATTTTTTTAGGAAACTCTATACTGTTTTCCACAGAGGTTGCACCAGTCTGCACTCCCACCAGCAGTGTACCAGGGTTCCCTATTTGCCACATCCTTGCCAACACTTGTCATTTGTTGATTTGTTGATGATAGCCATTCTGACAGATGTGAGGTGAAATCTCTTGGTGTTTGTTTTTTAATGGTCTGCTAATTTGGAATACTCACATGTTTCATTTTGAATGCTAGAAAGCTTGGGCTAGGACAGTGGGTGATGAATATAGTATTTCTTGACCCTCCTGTGGGAAGGAAGAACTGAAAGTTTATTAAGTACAGAGAGGAACAAGGCAAAAGGAAAAGAGCTGAAAAGGCAGAATGTCTAGAGTTATATGCCACATGCCTGTTCTTACTGACCTGTTCTTACTAAAGGTTTTCACCTAAGTGATTAAAATGCATTGTTTATTGTGCTCATCTTGATGGAGGTCATAGACTGTGACCAATTCAGCTTCTATGAACTGGCATTGATTGCAAATGCCACAAAATATCATTAATTTTGATGTAACTAATTTCTGTATTTACTAAACAAACTGTGAGGCTTTAGCCAAAAGAAGAAAATTTCCAGTGCTTGCTTATTAATAGACTAGAAACCTGGTGCACAAAATTCTGCACAGGGTCCCTGGACCTGGCCAGCAATCAGGGCTGATTGGGGCCTTCTGGCTGCTGGCCAGGGCTTTCCTTCCCCAGCTACCAGCTGGGGCCTTCCTTTGTTCTGCACCACCTCCTGGTGGTCAGTGCACATCATAGTGAGCAATCGAACTCCTGATCTCCCAGTTGAACTCCCAAGGGGACACTTTGCATATTAGGCTTTTATATATATTTCAGGAGTGACCCATCAGTCATCACTCCTAAATCTTGCTATTTGTGGCAATGACTGTAGGTTGCGTAGAATCTTCTCCTGTACTCCTATGCTGCATTGGAAGAGAGACAGCAAGAGGATAGAATTGATTGATATAAACTGTGAGCGCAGCTTTGGTGATAACCAGATCATGACAGAAAAACAAGCAAGGTTTAAAAAAACAGTAATTAAAATCACTTTCTTCCTGCATTGTCCCTACTAAAATAGAAACATGCTATTACAAGTTCTTACAATACGTTTTAAATGTTTTCTTTTTAAATGCAGGGAAATATTTATTACAAGCCTCTATTTATTTCAATTTATTTGCCTCATAAAATCTTTGTCTATTACACACTGCATCTATACTAATAAAAGCCTAGGTGTCATCACACCCTTGCGTGTGATATCATCATAACATGGCCACCACAAGATGGCTGCATGCACAGCAGAAGTGGGTTCTGGTGGCTGCTCCACATGTTGAGGCCTGGGAGTCCTGCAGCTTCGCATGGTGCAGAGGAGGCCGGTCCTGGTGTCTCTGCCATCTCGCATGAAGGAGGTGGGTCCTGGGAGAAGAGGCAGGTTGTGGCAGGGAAGGGCAGTTGGGGGCCATTGGGCCAGCAGGGGAGGGTAGTTGGGGGTGATCAGGCCAGCAGAGGAGCGGTTAGGTATCAATCAGGCAGGAAGGCAGGCAGGTGACCTTTTAGGGGGCAGCAGTCCTGGATTGCAAGAGGGATGTCTGACTGCTTGTTTAAACCTGATCCCTACGGGCCTAAAATGGCAGTTGGACATCCCTCGAGAGGTCCCAGATTAGAGAGGGTGCAGGCTGGGCTGAGGGAAATCTACCTTCATGCACAAATTTTATGCACTGGGTCTCTAGTGTGTTTTATAATAGAATGTATCTGTTCATGATATAAGACACATTTACATCTTTAAAATGCAGGTAATAGTAAATGACATCAAAATATTGAAAGTACAGCATATGAATGTAGCCAAAACATTGTAATATCTATGTATGTAGCTAGATACCACATTTCTCAAGTTTATCACTTCAAACCAACAAAAAACACCAAATTGTTAAATGCTGAAAATCACAAATTTGGGTTCTTTTGTTTTAGGATTTTCATGCACTGAACTAAAATAGGCCTATGATCAAGGATGATGATAATTAAAATATAATAGGAAAAAATGAATTTTTGATGTTACGTAAATGTTTGAAAACCTGGAGGTTTTTCTTGTTCTTTATTATTTTCAACCTTATCTCCTTAAAAATGTTAACTCTCCTTCCATCTCATTCAATTGTGACACTTTATATTATAAAAGCTGACAATTTTAAAATTTTAGACAAATGTTTGATCACAATTCCCAGTGAAACTTGACAGATCTGTTGACATTGCTACACAAATTATTTCAAGCAATGAATAAGGAAAGAAAGGCAAGTATATTATGAATCTCCTTTAACAATCTTTTACAAATTTCTATTGCTGTCTTGAAAAATCCAGTATTTTGCTACTCAAGTAAGCCCTCTTTTTTAAATATATATATATTGATTTCAGAGAGGAAGGGAGAGAAAGAGAGAGCTAGAAACATCAATGATGAGAGAGAATCATTGATCAGCTGCCTCCTGCATACCCCCCCACTGGGGGTTGAGCCTGCAACCTAGGCATGTGCCCTTGACTGAGAATAAAACCAACAACCTTTCAGAGTATGGGGCGATGCCCAATGGAGCCACAATGGCCAGGGTGAGAAAAGGCATATTTTAAATGTCCTACAGTATTACTAGTGACCCAGTGCACAGATTCATGAACATTGAAAGGAAATTAATTAGGAGGTAGCTGGTGGGGTGGGACTGGGTCAGAGGGGCCAGACACACCCTGGAGCCAACCTCCCATAGTCCAACCCTGGCTGGCCACACCTGGGGCCTTGTGGCTCAAATGGTATTTGTAGGGTGTGCAAAGTCCCTCCTGCAGGTGGGGTCCCATGGCCTGGTGGAATCACACAGCCTCATAAGGAATTGGGCTCCCTCCTCTCAGGTTCTTGGTTGTATCACCTAAGAACCACCATTGCCAAGTTACTGCAGCATGGCAGCTCCTACATTGAGCATCTGCCCCCTGGTGGTCAGTGCCAGTTGGCCAGTTGGTTGTTCACTTAACCATGTGTATATATATATATATATATATATATATATATATATATATATATATATATTAGAGGCACAGTGCACAAAATCATGTGCAGGTAAGGTCCCTAGAATTAGCCTGCAATCAGGACCATGTTCTGCCTGTTTGCCAGTCCCCAGTCCCACCCTGCTGCCACCACTGATCGATCAGAGCTGCGGGCCAGGGGAAGGGACCAATAGGTCTGCCTTCTGCCCACTCACCAGTTCCCAGTATCACCCCACTGTGCCACCCACCCCGGTTCCCCTGTTCAGTATCCAATGATCCATCAGATCCTGTGGGCCAGGGGGAGGTACCAAGAGGTCTGCCTTTCTCCTGCTCCTCATTCCCAGTCTTGCCCCCCCACCACCCACCCAGTTCCCCATGGCTCCCCGTTTGCCATGCTATGATCAGAGCCTATGGGCCCAGGTGGGGGGGGACTGAATGGTGGTCAGTGCACTTCATAGCAACTAGTGGAGTAGTCATCCCAGTCATTATGGCTGCTGAGCTTTTATTATATAGGACTATGGGCCCAGTGCATGAATTCATGCACCTTGAAAGGAATTGTGGGCCATGAGTCTGTGGTAGGCACGGGGCAAGTCTCAACCCATCCTCCATGCCCCCCTGGCCCCTGCCACTGTGGCCCCAAGTACCCTGTCTGCCAGCAGCCCAGATCCTGCCACTTCCACTCCCACATGCTGATGGCGTCAGCCCTGCTTGCAACTGCTGATGGTGCAGAGAGATTTGGGCCAATGCCAGCAGTGGGTGTGAGCAGTGGCTGCTACCCTAATCAGCCTTCAGGAGTAGGGAGAGATGGAGAAGCCCTCAGGGGTGACCAGGGTCAGAAGCTGCTGCTCACACCTGCTGATGGTGCCAAGATATGGAGACAGGTGCCAGACACCAGCAGCGGGTGCAAGCAGGGCTGATCGCTAGGTAGAACCACAGCACGTGGGGACAAAGAATTTTCAGTAACCACCAAAGTCTTGCCCCGATGACAGCAACTGGTGCCCCACCTTGGTCTGGCATCCCCGCTCACCTGCTCCACCATCCCACCATGGCCAACACCTGACAGGTTCTTCACATGACCCCTGGTGGTTAGCACACATAATAGCTGGTTGTTCCGGTTTTTCTGGTTGTTCTACCATTCGGTATATTTGCATATTAGCCTTTTATTATATACTAGGGGCCTGGTGCTCAAAAATTTGTGCACTCGGAGGGTGGGAGTCTCTCAGCCCGGCCTGTGACCTCTTGCAGTCTGGGACACCTCAAGGGGGAGGGGGGGATGTCCACCTGCTTGGCATGTCTGGCCAGCCTGGGTGAGGGGTTGAGGGCCATTTTCAGGCTGTCCACAGCCCCTTCAGGGTTCGTGCACTGGGAGGTGGGAGGGCTGGTGAGTGCAGGCCTGGACGTTTCCCACCAGAGGGCCCCCACCACTGAGGCGACACACCTGACACAGAGCTGGGTGGCAAGCCAGGGGCGGACGCTGGTGCAGGATCCCTCAGTGGGGCCCTGCTGCTAAGCAAACACACCTGGGGTGGAGCTGGGCAGTGAACTGGCTTCAGATTCTCCGCACTGTGCAGCAGATGCTCCTGCACGCCCTGTGGAGGCCCCTGGGGGGTGGATGAAGGTAGCGGACCCTGGACTGGTGCTCCCGCATGCCCCTGAGGAGGCCCCCGGGGCAGAGCCAGGCTGCGGACCCGGGACGACTGCTCCTACACAACCTGCAGAAGCCCCCGCGCTCCCGCATGCCCCGGGGAGGCCCCCAGGGGGCGGAGCCAGGCAGTGGACCCAGGATGGCTGCTCCTGCAAGCCCCGTGGAGGACCCACTCTCCCACACGCCTGGTAGAGGCCCTCGGGAGGTGCAGCCAGGCAGCAGACCCAGGACAGCTGCTCCTGGATGCCCCGAGGAGGCCCCAGGCTGGACCCCCCCCCCC
>PVJC01050888.1:0-11658 GCA_004026665.1 Murina feae | reverse complement strand
GGGGAAAGGTATGAGCATGCTCCCAGGAGTGAGAGCACCTACAAATAAAGTCTCAATCCTGGGATTTTCTAAACCAAGATCCTCCCAACCTCAGGTCAGAATTCATATCTCAATAGCCAACAAAGTACCCTTTTCTCACTCACATTTCTCTGGAGAGAGTGAGTGTGTTGGTGTGAAGTGTTAGCATGAGTCTATTTATCAACTCACTTAGAAACCCCTTCTATGTATCAGGTGATATTGATATGCAGATAATAGAGATAAGTGATATTTGATTTACTACCTGAAGAAGCAATTCAGTCCAGGGAGACAAATATTTGATTCTATATTTAAAAGGCACTGTATTCCCTATGATATTTGGTCTTTGCATTGAATTTTGCTAGCAACACAGTGCTAGTACCCAAGAATGAACAGAGAGCAAAAGAATGCAAAGGGTAAAAACAGTGAGAATAAGCATTTTCCTCAGTCAAACACTGCAGCCATGTGTCACCATGCTTTGAACATAGCTATTTTCCCAATCTTGCAGTTACTTCTAGATCATGGTCTCATTATTATATGAAATATTATATAATATTATGAGCTAGCCTTTACTGTCTTCAATTCTGTACGTGGTTTACATTTTATTTAATCTCTAGATAAACACTATAGGGTATGTATTACTTATGTCACCATTTTCCACATGAGGAAAGCTAGCCAAAGAAAAGCTAAGTAATTTGCTGTTGGTCACCCATTAATTAGAAACCAGGATTCAAGCCCTTCAGTTTGGCTGCAGAGTTCCAATCAGTGAGCTATGTATGCTCTCTCCTTACAAATGGGGCAGTCCATGCTCAGTGGACTCTCACTGCAGGAGAAATGTCTCTGGAAACACACAGACACTCTGAATACATATGTATACATGAACACACACCATTCAACACTCCATGTAAAAGATTAAAGTAACAAATCACACAGAGTCTGATGGTTAGCTTTTCACTTACTAACCTGTCATCAAACTTGCTAAGTCATCAAACTTGGGTGGAACAGCATTTTAAGTTTTATCTAAAAGGCAAATAAATCTCATTTGTTGTTTTAATATGCATGTTTTTGTTTCATGTTTATTATTCAGTTTTACTTTGTGAATTGGGTACTTAAATCATTTGCCCACTTTTTGGAATGTGTTCTATGTCTTTCATTATTGATTTTAAGAGGTCTTTACATGTTAGGAATAAAATTTATCTCTGTTAAATATTTTCTCAGATTTATTTTATATTTTAATTTTGTTTACAGTGGTTTCCACTAAATAGAAGTCTTGGTTTTTATTTGTGAATTACTTCATCTTGCACCAGATCACATTTCTTATCAGTTGCCATAGGCTTGAAATTGGCTCTTTTTAATTTTTAAAAAGATATACAATCAGATTGTCTTCAAATAATCTTTATCAGTTTTCTTAATATTTGTTTATTTTCTATTGTTATGGGGCAAGGCCCCTCAAAAACGTTTAAAAATATCTGTTAAAATATGCCTGACTATTACTTTTGTGCCTACAGAGAGCTCTGTCATAGCAGATTAACTTGAAAACTCATAGAATTGAGAAGGTCTGCAGGCTTGTGTTCAAGGAGTGAGTGTGAGGAATAAGCATAGAGGATTAGATTAAAGTTTAACCTCCTCTACAGCCAGTTTCTGAATAAGAAAGAAAAAGAATTGCAGGATGCAGAATAAGTGAGAAAGGCTTAGAGGAACCAGTTTGAAAATTTCTCCGAGTCTTGGTTTTAACTTCGGTATACTGTGAATAATAATAACTACCTCATATGAACTTAAGGAGGATGTAAAATAAAAAGTAAAGAATGTAAAATGAATAGTAATAATTATTGGCACCAGAAAAGCGCCCAATACATGATATTTAGTACTATTATTGCCAAGGGCCTTATACAAGTATGAAGAACAGATGAGGGCATATTTAAAAGATGCTACTAAATGCAATGACCAATGAGGCGGCTGTGTTTATTGTTGTTCTTCAGCACCCTCTTCACACTGAAAACAAATGACAGAAGAATTTGGTTAAGGACCGAGATTACAGACTACTATATCTTCCTTTAAATTCCCATTCCTTGCTCAGAGTGTTTCTTTGGGATTATTTTGTAAATATGATGGAAAAAAATATCAGCCTTCATAAATGCTATCTGGCTTAAAGCAATATCAACTTGTTTGATTCTCAAATCCACATTAAACGAAGGATGCACTATGATATAGTCTTCTCAGGACTATGTGTAGCCCGGCCAAGGTTTGGTCCTATAGCATATGCATGCTCATTTATGCCCCTCTGATGCAAATAAAAAATTCAGGAAGAGAGAAAATAAAAAATGTCTTTCAACTGTCAGAACTACTAAGCAAAAAGAGAACTCTGTCTTCTAGCATATGGAAGCTGTTAAGAATGTAGATCAATAGCCTAGGCTTACATACTGTTTATAAAACATCTAAGTTACTCAGATTAAAAAAAATAACATATGTTTATTTTCTCGGTGCTTCCTATAAACAGTAATATAAATATTCATGGGAGAAGAAAACCAAACCTATGTGACTGAATTTATCTTCCTGGGCCTTTCACAGGATCCACAGACACAAGTCCTGCTCTTCTTCCTTTTTCTGATCATCTACCTGCTGACTGTGCTGGGAAACCTACTCATCATTGTGCTCACTTACGTGGACTCCAGACTCCACACGCCCATGTACTTTTTCCTTAGAAACCTGTCTTTTGCTGATCTCTGTTTTTCCACTACTACAGTCCCCCAGGTGCTAGTCCACTTTCTGGTAAAGAGGAAAACCATTTCCTTTGTTGGATGCTCAACACAAATAGTTGTTTTACTTCTGGTTGGATGTACAGAGTGTGCTCTGCTGGCAGTGATGTCCTATGACCGGTATGTGGCTGTCTGCAAGCCCCTGCACTACTCCACCATCATGACACATGGGGTCTGTGTCCTGCTGGCTACTGGGTCCTGGGCCAGTGGAGCATTTGTGTCTCTGGTAGACACCACTTTCACATTGCGTCTGCCCTACCGAGGGAACAATATCATTAACCATTTTTTTTGTGAACCTCCTGCACTCCTGAAGCTGGCTTCAGCAGATCCCTATAGCACAGAAATGGCCATCTTTGCAATGGGTGTGGTGATCCTCTTAGCTCCTGTCTCCCTGATCCTTGTCTCCTACTGGAATATTATCTCCACTGTGATCCAGATGCAGTCTGGGGAGGGGAGGCTCAAGGCTTTCTCTACCTGTGGCTCCCATCTCATTGTTGTTGTCCTGTTTTATGGCTCAGCAATATTTGCCTACATGAGGCCAAACTCCAAAATAATGAATGAAAGGGATAAAATGATCTCTGTCTTCTATTCTGCAGTGACACCCATGCTGAACCCCATCATTTACAGTCTGAGGAACAAGGATGTCAAAGGGGCTCTCAGGAGAGTGACTGCAAACTAGTCTTTTTGGAGGTGGGGATCTCTAGTTCTGATAACAATTTTAGAAATATAGAGACAAGTGATTTTGTGGTGAACTTGTCCCATTTCATTCCATCCCTCCCCTTTTTTCTTTCTTCCCCTATCTCTTCTTAGATAAATTCAACAATTTACCTATTCAAAACAAGGTGTCTTGATAGACATAGGAAAGAAATATAAAAAGGGAAAAAAAGCAGGGAAATGAAGGAAGGAAAGGAAGTAAAAAGAAAGGAAAGAAAGAAGGATGGAAGGAAAGAAATAAAATGCAGACAAGTAGTCACTACTCTCCAAGCACATGTAAGCTAATAAGCAAATTAAAACAAGTAGATGTAAAACTATATATATATATATATATATATATATATATATATATATATATATATATATATATATAACCAAATAAATAAATAAAACTATCCCAAATACAATAATGCATTTCTGGTAAATGGAGTCATTTCCTTCATTCTTGCATGAACTCGTTAAACATATTTTGAATGCTTATTATATATACCAGGTATATTTCTAGAAACTGGAAACATGAATTAAAAAGTCTTCATGGTATTATATTTCAGAAATTTAATAATTTATGAAATTTAAAAGAGAACACATTTAAGGAATAACAAATAGTATAATTGTTTTAAGAGCATGCATAACATTAGGAAAATTATGAAATACAAGCTGAAAAGGGTCCAATCAAGATGGCAGCATAAGTAAATGTGGTGCTAACATCCTCCCACAACCACATAACAATTAAATTACAATTAAAGTACAAAACAATCATCATTGAGAACTGCATGAAGTCTTATAACTAAAAAAAATACAGAAGCAGCCATGTGGAGATTAGTAAGAAGGGCAGAGTTGCAGACTAGGCTGGTCAAATACCCATGTGTAGTAGCTAAAACTGGGAGGTTATATCAGTGATCTAGATGTGCCCTGATAAGCATATGGTTCCAGCTCTACACCAGGCCCCCATCCTAGCTTTCCAGCCCCGAAACGAGAAGTCTTCATAACTTCTAGCTGCAAATACCAGGAAATATTTTGGCTGAGTGAGGCTAAATGCTGCCAAAGTCCCAGATGTTCCACTTAAAAGACCCTCACAGACTCATACACTACGAGCTCCAGCACTGGGGCAGCAGCTCAAAAGATGCCAAGGTCATACAGAAAGGAACTGAACTGTGTGGCATCAGAGAGCAAGGGCTGGAGGGAGCAGCTTTCTCCCAGAGAGAAGTTCTGGTAGAAGCCATTGTTCATTTGCTGAGACCAACCCTGAAGGTACAGGTGGGTGCTATATCTGAGTCTCCATCAACCTGGCTAACACGGTTTGCCCTGCCCTTGAGACCCCACCCCACTCAACTTGCAGGCCCATCCAAGTTGTTTCCAGTGGCTTTTTCATACAAACAGCCATTGTTAGCTCATGCTTTAGAGTTTCCTAAAATCTCTCAAACAAGCACCATCTGGCCTTCGTGTACCCCATACTTCTTGCTATGTGGCTCCAGGCTCAGCACTATTAGCAGTTGGCCTTGGTTTATAGTTTGGCCTCTGTTGGGCACCTCTAAGCCCAGCATAAATAAAAGTTGCTGTGTAGCTCATGCTGGGTGTCCCCAAGCAGGACACAAGTGATGGTTGACCTTGGGATGCACATCCTGGGAGGTATCAAAGCCAGTGCCCCTATTGTTTAAGCACCTCCACAAGTGACACACTCAAGGAGTAGACAAGGTGGGCACCAGAACCCTGCTAGAGTAAGTCCTGTTCTATGGGGTTGGCCCCTTCACAGTTGTCTCTCAGCTGATTGGCCTGGGGATAAATCCATCCCATTGATTTACCAACAACAATTAGGGTTCAATTACTATAGGAGAATGCACTCAGCCCATACTGGTGGGAGGTGGGGGAGCACCTGGAGCACCCAGCTCAAGTGACTGAGCCCTAGAGGACACCTACTATATAAGGCCACTCTACCAAGAATGGGAGACATACCAGCCCTACCTAATATATAGAAACAAATACAAGGAGGCTGCCAAACTGAGAAGCCAAAAAAGAAAACATGTCTCAAATGAAAGAACAGATCAAAATTCTAGAAAAATAAATAAATAAAATGGAGACCAATAATCTAAGTACTTCAACAAAGGGCTAGAAAACATAGAAACAGAACTAGAAAACAAGAAAAAAACCCAGTAAGAAATAAAGAAATGAAATGAAGAATACATTACAGGGAATCAACAATAGAGTAGATTGACAGAGGATCAAATCAGCAATTTGGAAAATAAGGTAGCAGAAAATACTCAATTAGAACACCAAAAGAAAAAAGAATTTTTTAAAAAATGAGGATAATGTAAGGAACCTCTGTTACAGCATGAAATGTACTCAAATTCATATCATGAGGATAGCAGAAGAAAAGAGAAAACAAGGAATTGAAAAACCTATTTGAAAAAATAATGACAAAAATTGCCCTAACCTGGTCAAGGAAATAGATATACAAGTCCAGGAAGTGCAGAGACACAAACAAGATGAACTCAAAGAGGCCTACACCAGACACTTCATAATTATAAATGCCAAAGTTTAAAGACAAAGAGAGAATTTTAAAAGCAGCAAGAGAAAAGCAGTTAGTTACCTACAAGGGAGCTCCCATAAGACTGTCAGCTAATTTCTCAACAGAAACTTTGCAGGCCACAAAAACTGGCAAGAAATAAATGAAGAAAACAAGGACCTACAACCAAGATTATTCTAGCCAGAAAAGTTATCATTTAGAATAGAAGGGCATATAAAGAGCTTCCCAGGCAAGAAAAAGCTAAAGGGGTTTATCATCATCAAACCAGTATTACAAAAAATATTAAATGGTCTTCTTTAATTACAACAAGAAAAATGATAAAATAAAGTGACAATAAATACATGTCTATTAACAACTGCTTTAAATGCAAATGGATTAAATTTTCTGATCAAAAGACATGCAGTGGCTAAATGGATAAGAAGACAAGACCTTTACATATGCTGTCTCTGAGAGACTCTCTTCAGATTGAAAGAGACACAGACTGAAAGTAAAGGAATGGAAATAAAACATTTCATGAAAATGGAAACAAGCCAAAAACACTGGGGTAGCAATGCTTATACCAGACAAAATAGACTTTAAAACAAAGGTTATAACAAGAGACAGAAAAGGACCCAGCAATTTCACCTCTGAGTATTTATCCAAAGAAAGCCAAAACAATAAAATGAAAGCACATATGCATCCATATGTTCATTGCAATATTATTTACAATAGCCAGGATATAGAAGCAACCTAAGTGTCAATAGGTGAATGGATAAAGAAGAAGGGGCACATATATACAATGGAATATGACTTAGCCATAAAAAAAGAATGAAATCTTGCTATCTGCAACAACATGGACAAAGTTAAAAAGGTTTTATGCTGAGTGAATTAAGTCAAGCACGGAAAGACAAATGCCATATGTGGAATCTAAAAAACAGAATAAACAAACAAGCAGAACAGAAAGAGACTCATAGATACGGAGACATTTTCGTAGTTGCAAGAGAGGAGGGGAGTTAGGAGGATGGGTGAAAAAGGTGAAGGGATTAGGAAATCCAATTTGGTAGTTACAGTAGTTATGGGTATGTAAAGTAAAGCACAGGGCATATAGTCAATAATATTGTAATTACTATGTATGGTGTCAGGTAGGCACTAGGCTTATTGGGATGATCATTTCATAAGGCATATAAATGTCTAATCAATGGGCTGTATACCTGAAACTAATATAATGTATGTAACTGTAACATAATGTATGTTAAGTATAATTGAAAAATAAAATTATTCAAAATTTAAAAAGTAAAGTTGAAAAGTAAGTTATAGTCTAAACTGAGAAATATTTTGAACTGAAGTCTAACAAATTGGCCCAGCATATAATCCTGAAAATGCTGAAGACTGATGAATTCATAGGACAATGATAGAAAATGAGGGAAATTTTTCAGAAAAGGGGGATGGGACAGTTTTGTGCTGTAGTAAAGTAATTATGATGTAGACAATTGTTTTGCACATCATGACTTGAAATGATTCTTGGAAGGGTTTGTTGAAAGTATTTTTCAAGATAAGATGGGGTAGGGCAGTTGATCACAGGAACCTATATTTGTAACAAGACCTAGATGATTCTAAAGCACATTAAAGGTGTTAGACTACTTTTTAGGCAATGGAATGGCTTTTATGTAAAGTAATTACTTACTTAATGTCTGAATCCTCCACTAGACTATATTTCCATGGCAATAAAGACTGACTCCTTTGTTGACTTATTATGACTTGTAGGATAGTGCCAGCCACTGTAATAGCTCAAGACTGAAAAAACCTAGAGTTTAGAAGAGAGATATTGACTAGAGAAATATAGTTTGAAGTTTACTGCAAGTGGAGTTTGACAAACCTAAGAATATGTGCTGTGGGGCGCTGCCACAGTGTTTTGGACAGGTTCAAGCCTTGGACTAGTGAGACTACTGAGAGGGCACAGTCCTCTCATTGCCACGTGCATGTCCCAGCTTGGAGTGCAGGGCCTTCCAACAGCTATAGTTGTCAGTTTGAGCCTGTGATCCGAACATGTGGCCCCATGTGCCTGAGTGATAGAGTTCAGGTTCATGTAGCGAACTGGGACTGAAACCCATGAGAATGCTGTAAATAACTTGATCATGCCCTTACTTTGCCTCATGGCATCTGCTATAAAATAAAGGCACAGCTTGTGGGCGTGGTTGCTGTCTCTCAGAAGCAGCATTCCAACTAGACCCAGCTTTTCATTCTCTTGTCTTTTCTCAGCCTTTCATTACCCCCACTCAGGTTCACCCTTGGCCGTGCCGGCGAGGCAGAGTGCCTAAGTTTTATCCAGGAAACTAAATGCATGCATTGCAATTTTGATTCTACTAAAATGAAAGAGCCTGGTCCTGTTGCCAAGCATAAAGGTGGCAAAGATGGAGGCAATGCATGTTTTGTAAAAATATTCTAGTGTAATTCTGAAGTGCAATCCTGGATGAGATGTGATGTTGCAGAAAGATGGTGGGAAAGAATCTATGCCAGAACCTTGGAGTTCCAAGTATTTCAAGGTGGATGAAGGTTGGAGCCATAAGAATGAGAGAAGCAGAGGAGAATTTAATAAAGATGTGTCAGAGTGGTGAAAGGGGAAGTCTTCCAGGAAAGATTTCTCAAATGTCTCAGAGTTTTACATATTGAACAAAGACTATAGAACTTGTCAATTCAGTTTTGTTTTTTTTTACCTTTGCAAAGATTATTACAGCAGAATAACGGGATGACAAGAGACTTTTAGAAAACATACAGAATGCATTCCTAAGGAAGTGACTTCTAAGCTGAAAACCAAAGGGTGATAGAGCTAACCAGGTAAAGGTGTGCTGGGGTTAAGAGGCAGGAAGGCAGAGACTAAGCAGGGAGGACTACCTAAAGCAGTGATTTTTCAACCTTCTGGCCCTTTAAATACAGTTCCTTATGTTGTGACCCAACCATAAATTTATTTTCGTTGCTACTTCACAACTGTAGTGTTGCTACTGTTATGAACTGTAATGTAAATATCTGATATGCAGGATGGTCTTAGCTAAGGTGACCAGATTTTAACATTGGGAAAGCGGGACACCATTGACCGCTTCCTTGGCCCCCGAAAATCGTATCTTCCCTTCCTGTTCTTCTGCCGTTCCCTAGCTTGTTGTGCATTCTTTCCAAACATCGGGACTTTTTAAAAACGCTTTGGAACACAGGAAAAATTGTTAAAAATCGGAACTTCCCACCAAAAGCGGCACGTCTGGTCACCTTATTTAGGCGACCCCTGTGAAAGGGTCATTTGACTGCCAAAGGAGTCACGACCCACAGGTTGAGAATGGCTGACCTAAAGGGTTTTTTTTGTTTTGTTTTGCTTTTTTTTTCTAAGAGAGGCTTTCCTCATCCTGGCCATAATATATATTCTCTTATGTTGTTTTCTATTTATAGTTCTAGTTTTCCTTTATATAAGGTAATGCTAGTTGCATAATATAGGAATCAGCAAACTTTTTCTTTAAAGGGGCAGATAATAAACACTTTTGGCTTTGTGGCCATACAGTCTCTATCACAACGACCCAACTCTATCACTGTAGTGGGGAAATAGTCAGACAATACAAAAATAAATGTGTTCCAATAAAACTTCATTTGTGAAAAAAAAAGGCATAACCCCAGGGACATGCTTGCTGACCCCTGCTCTCACAGATAACTCTCAAATCTAGTGGCTCAAAAGGTAGAAGTTTGTTTCATTTACATAAATTCTAGTTGGATCCACAAACATCACATCTGCTCACATGCCATTTATTAAAACTCAATCATATGGCCCCACATAAATACAGGGGAACAAGAGGGACATGAATCTGGAGTGGGGAGTCTGACATTAGGACTTTGTTTTTAACCATTAGATCGTTAAAATACCTGGAATTTATTTTAGGAGAAGTTATATACGTGAGTTAGTATAATACATTTCCCCCTAAACATTTAGCTATTTGTTCTAATACCATGGCTAGTCATTTTCTCCACTAATTTCACATGCTGCTCTAATACATACTAAATTTCACATACATAAAGGCAATTACATCACTAGTGGAGGATCAGCCTTTGATAGACAGTTGTGAAGAGGAAAAGCAGGGCATGAATGTGCAGGATATAAAGGGAAGGTTTGAAGAGGTGAAGGTATGAGGCTGCCCTTTCTTATTTTGGTTCCTTCCCCTTCTCACTCCATACTTTACTTTCTATTCCAAGTGAAGTATGTGTAAAGGTCAACTTGCCCCAGCTCCTTTGCAGCTCAGTAGGATTTACTGCTACTGCTAGAGATAAGGAAAATAGTCATACTCTAGCCAAAATTTATGAGTCTGTATCTTGTGTTGAAAAATAGAGCAAGGAACTTTGTGTGTCACTTTTTTTGTGGGTTTTTGCAAATAAAAGTTTGCTTTTGCAACTGGTCGCGGCTATAGTGTCAGTCCTCACTTAGGTGGGGGCTGGCACTGCAGCCAGCTGGCCAAGCTCAAAAAATCCTCGCTTGCTGCTTAAGACCTAATTGGCGCTGGTGGTCTTATTTTTGAGAATGTTGGTCCACAACAGTATGGAGTAAGGTCATCAGCGAAGACCAAAGGTGTGAAATAGTCACTTTAAGAACGGAACTGACACTGGGTTTAAGAAGTGCAGTAGTGTGCTGTGTTCTGGAAGGCATGACTGAATATTGAAAAAAATGCCCAAATTACACATTATTATTGTCAAATATATTCACAATCAAATTACCTGTGAGCTTTTATGAAGTAGACAATAGAATCAAATATCTTCAGAAAGAGTAAAGAGAATGGAGTTAGAACTGAATAGCCAAGAAATGTAGCTTAATACTATGTTTATGAGAACATAATATGTGATGAAAGAAATTAACAGAAAAGGGAAGGATTATTTTAAAATATCAATAGAAAAGGGGCAACTTTGACAACAAAGTTAAAAACTCACTATGTCAAGATAAATAAGAAATTTATTATAAATGTTAAATGCAAATTGTAAAATGATTAAGAAAAATAAAATATATAAATTACCATCAAAAGGAAGAATAGAAAACTACATCCTAACAGAAAAATCACTAAAAGAAAACATGATAAGTTGGGTAGATTTCACACTACAAATATTTTTAATACTTCTCTCTCCAAAAATCCTTATCATAGAGATACTAAAAAGTCAAACAACAAATAAATTTGAAAAAAGTTTTTACTATAAATACAACAAAGTGTTAGTATCCTTAATCTGTAAAGAACAACAACTCAATAAGAAATATCTAAGTAAATGAATTATGCAAAATAAAATAATAGATTTAAATGTTAAACCTAATATAGTAGTAAATACTACTTACTTGTTAAATTTAACATGGGAAAGGTGTAGTGGGTTAAAGTACACTTACATATTGCTGGTAAAAATTCAAAATGTTTAAGATTTTTTTAAAAATTGATATCCTATCCTATATAATGAAAAGGTAATATGCGGAGAAACAAGATGGCGGCATAGGGTAGACACCGTATATGCAGCTGTGAACAACTATTTCAGAAAAACCACGAAAAGAACACACGGACACCACTCGCACCCACAGGACGGCTGGCTGAGTGAAAATCCTACAACCAGAGAAGAGTCTGAGACTCAGAGCAGCAGCGGAAGCAAAGTACAGAGGTACGGAGGCGC
>PVJC01050887.1:0-11662 GCA_004026665.1 Murina feae | reverse complement strand
AAATCATCATTACACTAATGATTAGTGACCAGTACAAATAACTAGGCAAGGCCTTTTGCCCATATCTGCACCAACAGAGGGCACCCCACACCTATTTAAACTTGTGCAATGGAGAGAGGTTGGAGGTGAATTAAGGTTAATTTTTACACCAACCTTAGATGATGGAAATGAAACGAAACAAAACATTTGGTTTCCTGAAGCTTTCCCATGTGTAAGAACCTGGGGATGATACAATTGTGCTCCTTCCTCCATTGAGTTGATGATGTCTTTAAGATGAGAACAAGGGTAGCATAAGTAATAAGTGAGCAAGGGATTGAAATATTCCCATCTCCTTTTCCCAATCTCATGTCATATTCATAGAAAATGCCTTGTTCAGGACACTATATCTTGAAAGGGTGAATGATGAGAAAACCCGCTCACAATTGCAGCACCTCTGTGCTTTCTCAGTAAGCACTGTGTCCAGATCACAGTAGGACAGGCAATAGACTGATTAGCAGGTATTTGCAGCACAAATTCTCAGAGCACTTTGAAACCAGCAGCAAACTTGCTGCTGCATTGTTCCTTCTCTTCTGGATCCATTTAGAAAAGAATAAAGCATGTTCTGAACAAGTGCAGAGGAAGTATGCTGCCAACTGCCTTTCTCCCACTAGACCTGCCTTCCTTCCTCCTTAATTACAAATACTCAGCGTCGGGTAGTTCATTTTCATATGAGTTTTTAACTTGTGACTTTTAAAAAGTAAAGAGATTGCCTTCTGCTTTATGAATAATAAGGTGGTACACATATGCTGAGCCTAGTATTTCTCTGCTATCTTGTATCTCTTGCCTTCTGTGTTTGTTTCCTAGCGTTGCAGTAACCAATTACCAAGAACTGGGTAGCTTAAAACAACAGAAATGGATTCTCTCATGGTCCTGGAGGCTGTATGAAATCAAGGTGGCAGGCAGCACGGCTGTTTCCTCCTCAAGGCTCGAAGGGAGAATCTGGCCCATGGCTCTCACCGAGCTTTTGGTGGTTATAGGCAAACCTTGGTGTTCTATGACATCACATGGTGTTCCCAGGTGCATCTCTGTGTCCCTTTGTCTTCACATGGTCTTCTTAAAAGGACATTAGTCATTGAACCTAGGACACATCCTAATTTAATATAAACTCATCTAAGCTCAATTACAGCTGCAAAAGACCCCATTTCAAAACAAGGTTGCAATAGTTACACTGCACCATGTCTTTTCTTGGGAGAGAGGGGGCATGTACAATTCAATTCACAACACCCTCCTCACGAAACCTCACTTTGAGGAAATAATGAAGCTGAGTGTTTACATTTGGCAAATTTACTACTCATTTGTGCGGTTTTGCTTTTCTTCTCATTTCCACACACAGTAAGAATATCAAGTTCAAATAAATCTCTTAGGACCCATTATTATCCCTGGAAAAGGTGGCGGTAAACCCCAAGGTATGAGAACTCTTTTGTCAAGAAGCCAGACCAGTGAGATAATAGATTGATGGTGGTAAGGGACTGAGTAAGGGCTTGGAGACTTGGAGACTTGGCATGTAGAAAATAAATGCCAAGATAGTGGAGAAAAAGATATGTCCATGAACCTAAATTCAATTCCTAAGATGCTTGTCACTACGATTCACCAAACATGTGATCCATTTTCTGAGTAGAATTTTCATAAACCACATGCAATTATGTAAAGTATAGCAGACACTTATGCCTTAAAATCACAAAGGGAGGGGAGAATCTTGCATTTTACCAAAAAGGAGTCTCCCACTGCTAGATGAGACAGCAGCTTTGAGCACCAGAAGGAATATTTTCTAATGTTTTTATTTTGTTTTTCATGAAGAGCAATGTATAAGGTTTGTAGAGCCAAACATTAGAAATGTAAAGGTCAATGATGGGTAGGCCTGAGTTGAATTAATTAATGAAAGAAAAAAAAGAAACCTTTCTCAATGAGGAATTATGTTAAAATGTTAGCTCCGTGTGTATAAACCGTGCAGTTCTCATTTACAACTCATAAATGCTCCAGTGACAGGTGCTCCAGAAAGGAGGATGACAGATGAGCATTGCACACGTGGGCAGCAGTGCAGCAAGGGGAAGCACATGAGACCAAACGAGCAGCCAGAAACAGCAATAAAGTCATTACTGAGAGACACTCTCACACGAGACTACAGATCTTCCTGGCATAGCCATTGTCCTTATTGATGTACCACACAGTCAAACAGATCGCTCAGAAGGTCCCTTCTAGACTTAGATGAGAACAGATCAGGTCTTACACCAGACCTCTTGCTGTGTCTCCGTGTCAGTGACACGCACTTATTTTCATTTCCTCGCGCAATGTGGAGATCCCTCTTTCTAGCTCTAATTCCACCGCCTAGCTAGAGCCGTTGTTTCTTTTCTTTTCACATCATGTATTTTACCACTTATGTTGTTATTCTATTATATAAAACAAGAAAAACGGTGCCCTGTATGTCATTTACCGCCAATCTCTTGAAAGATAATGCAGCCTGGTTATGTAACAGGAATTTGATACTCGGTTTCTTGTTGAGGAGAAAATTGTCTCTTCCCTGCTTCTCTCCTTGGTTAAAGTTACATAAGATCATCGATATTTTAAACTTATAAAATGTCTCCATTTAGAAGTGACATGTAAGAATGTAGATTAAAGCAACACAATCTAGAAAAAAATTAATAATAACGTTATGATTTAGTATGTTTAGATCCCAGTTCCATAAATTAACCATAGGTTTTAACTGAGACAAAGCACTCAAGTATCTTAATCTGTAAAATGGACATAACTGAAATAAATGAAATAATTGATGTAAAGTGTTTACCACAATGTCTGCATAGTAAGTGTTCAATAACTGTTACAAAAAAAGAAAATGAAAATATTTCCAAACTAATCATTTTCAAAGTAATTGCTATGGGATTTTTAAAACGCTATCCTTTTAAAAAATAATGTTAAATAGTTTAAAATATAATTCTCTATATGCTACTTTGGGACTAAAACAAAATATAATTTATGGGCTCAAAATGGGTGTAACTGTTCTAACAATCAAAGCATTAAAAACCAGAAATGGGTTTCTTTGCAAGAAACATGTTTCTTGTAAGTGAAATGTTCAAGCAAAAGGGGGAGGGCCAGTGTGGGAAGCCCTTGTCAGGAAGGCAGGTCTAAATAACCCTGCTCCCTGGTGACTCGACCCTGTATTCCGCAGAAATTAGGCCTGTCTCCTTGTTTTTATCATCATGTTTGCCTCCACAATGTTCTAACTGTTTAGGCAATGTTTTTTGCTGTTTTTTAAATGTTATTAAATTTTTTGGGATGACATTGGTTAGTAAAATTAAATAGATTTCAGGTATACAATTCTGTCAAACATCATCTGCCTATTGCATTGTGTGTTCATCACCCAAAGTGAGGTCTCCATTCATCACCATATATTTGACCCCTTTTGCCCTTTCCTACCGCCTCCCATGCCCTGCCTTTCGCTCTGGTAACCGCCATACTGTTGTCTGTGTCTATGAGTTTTTGTTTGCTTGATTGTCTTGTTTGTTCATTTGTTGCTCTTGTTCATTTATATTCCACCCGTGACTGAAATCATATGGTTCTTGATTTTTTCCGTCTGACTTATTTCACTGAGTATGATATTCTCAAGATTGATCCATGTTCTCAGAAATGGCAGTATTATGTCTTTTGAAAGTCTAAGTAATATTTCATTAAATATGGGTACCACATCTCCTTTATGCAATCATCCATCAAAGAACACTTTGGTGTTTTTTTTCCATGTCTTGGCCACAGTGAATAATGCTGCAATGAACACAGAAGTGCGTGTATCTTTATGAATAAAGGCTTCCAAATTTTGTGGGTAGAAACCCAGAAGAAGGCTTTCTGGGTCACACTGTTTCCTGTAATGGCTGCATCAATTCACAGCCCCACTAACAGGAAATGAGGGTTCCTTTTTCTTTCCAACCTCTCTAACATCTCTTGTGACTTGTCTTTTTTATAATAGCCGTTCTAACATGTGCAAGGTGGTATCTCATTGTGGTTTTGATTTGCATTTCCCTCGTATACTTAGTGAAGTATCTTTTCTTGAAGTATCTTTTGAGCATCTTTTCTTGGCTATTTGCATATCATCTTGGGAGAACTGTCCGTTCAGGCCCTCTGCTCATTTTTTAATTGGAGTGTTTATTTTTTATTGTTGCACAGTATGAATCCTAACTAATAAAAGCATAATATTAAAATTAACCATTTCTTTGGGAGGACCTAAGCCATGCCCATCAGCCAATCAGAGTGACTGTATGCAAATTAGCCTAGCCAAGATGGTGGAGGCCACAGCCCAGGTGTGTGCCTTCTCCGGGGCTGCAACCTCCACCATCTTGGGAGCCTCCATCCGGGTAAGGCATCCGGTGCACTGAGCCGGCCCATGCCTTCCCAGGTGGAAGCCTCAGGGGGTGGGACCAGCCTGCCAGACCCCTGAGCCTCCCTCCTGGGGTGCCCACCTGCTACCTGATCACTTCCCAAGCGGATGGGCCGTAGGGTCAGTGGGAGCTGTGGCCAGCCTGAAAACTTCCCTCAGCCCCTCACCCAGGCTTGCCACACCTCCTGGGGTGAGGATTCCCACTGGGGAGCTTGGCCAGCCTGCAAACAGACATTGGCCCCTCACCCAGGCCGGCCAGGCACACCAGCAGGTGGACATCCCCAGAGGGGTCCCAGACTGTGAGAGGGCACAGGCCGGGCTGAGGGAACCCCTCCCCCCCCCGCCTCAGTGCACACATTTTTGTGCACCGGGCCCCTAGTTCTTTATATATTTTGGATATTAACCCATCATTTGAGGTATTGTTTACAAATGTCTTCTCCCACTTGGTTGTTTGTCAGGCAATTTTAATACCACCTGTTATGTGTGTGTGTGTGTGTGTGTGTGTGTGTGTGTTTATTAGTTACAATTTAAAGACCCAGGAGAGAGGTATGAAACAAATGATCTTCACTCACCTGGGAGTCCTAGATATAATTTATTTCAGGCAGTTTGAGCAACCCCCTTGGTAATACCTTACCCACTAAAGTGTACCAAGTTCCCCAGCCAGTGTGCCATAATGGTTGAGCATCGACCCTTGAACCAGAAGGTCACAGGGGTCACAGTTTGATTCCCAATCAGGGCACATGCCCAGGTTGTGAGCTCAATCCCCAGTAAGGGACATGCAGGAGGCAGCCAATCAATGACTCTCTCTCATCATTGATACTTCTATCTCTCTCTCCCTCTATTTTCCTCTCTGAAATCAATAAAAATATAAGTAAAAGTCATCAAGTTGATCCCAACCTAGAGTGTAGCACTTGAGATAACGTGCAAACCTGGAGAAGCGCCAGGCTAACTCGGAAGCTTATGCTCTCTGCTTATCTGAGGACAAACCAGAAAGCATCCTGGCTTTCATCACTCCTGCTCAGTCCCCGCCTTGTGCGGCCTTACTGCTAATGCAGAACAAGCAGAATAATAAAAAGTCTGCCCATGTGAACTTTGCAGAGAAAATACTCAATCATTGGTTTTCCTTTGAGGAGAAGAATTATGTTGAAAGGAGAAACCACAGAGCCCTCATAATCCAGATAGAAAAATGGACAATTATGGGGGAGGCACAGGAGTTACTCAGTGTCAGATAATTTAACAGCATGATACTTGCAAGAGCATCCTTCTCCTGACATTTTAATCTTGTCCAGGCCTCCCTACTGCTTCATTCTGAAAGGGCATCACCCATCGTCTCTTCCAAGGCCCGCCTCATGATCATATCTTTCCTTATGATGATAAGTCTAACAACTCCATTCCTTCCTATCAGCTATAAGCTCAGTTTCACTGGAAACTATATCACCTAACAAGAAGATACACAGAGAGTCTCATTTAGCTTCGTATTGATTCACATAAAGCAAGACATGCCTTTGATGAGGCGAAATCTCTGCGTTGTACCTTTACTAAGTAGTAGGACTACCTTGGTCTGTTCTGTTCATCCTTTCACTCCTTCAATCTCAAAGTCATTGACTCGGAAGATTCCTGCGTTGAAAGTGGCTATCTTCCTATGGCCTCCAGTTATTGGAGTAGCTTTATTCTTCTGATTAATAAGAAGAAGTAATCTTGACTTATGTGATTATTCAGGACCTAACAGACACTGAATGGGCGGCCTTTCTCCAAGAAAGCCAGCATGTGGGCACTGCACAGCCTTCTCCACTGAGTTGGTTTAGGGGCAGTTCACACTTCATAAGGAAAATGCTGGCTGCACTCACCCTGGAGACTTGAAGAGAGTAGATTGGGACCTTGTCCTTTCACTTTATGAACATTTCAAGATTCTGTGGACAATTTGAAAGTGTTTCAATTAAATTTATTGAGATGACATCAGTTAATAGGGTCTTATAGGTTTTAGGTGTACATTTCACTATTCCACTTAATGTGATATTTTTTTTCCTTTTACTTAATTTATGAATCTTGCATTTGAAGATCTTGATGTTGTAAGTGTAACTGGAAACACAGACTTTGGAGCCAAATTTTTTCCTGCACTTTGAACACATGAAAATAATCCTAGGTTTGCTATATCGGCATCAGTGTTTGCTTACACTCATCATTTCTGGTATGTACTGGACACCATGTATTTAACATACTGAATCTTCACAATAACTGCCAGAAAAACACTACCATCACCATTTTTTCATGGATTCTTAAAAATTAAGGCTCAAAGTTGATAAGCAGTTTCCTAAAATAGACGAGTAAGTTAAATAGCTGGGATTTAAAAGTAAGTCTGAAATTAAAGCCCATACCCTTTTTGCTAAATGATGTTAAAAACACTTACTGCCGTTTTTCTCTTTACTTTGCAGACTGCCCAAATGCTTTTTGCTTAAAATATTTCTTGCTGTTTCAGATAGTTGTATGCCAGAGTGGCCCATCTGGTGCTATTTTCTGGGAATTTCACAGTACTGCCTCTATTCAAAGTTATGAGTTAACATTTTAAAACATTTCTTCTTACACTCACCTTGCAATGGTCACTCTACCATGATCACCTGGTTGCCAGCTGAACTCTGATGAGCTGGGCATTTAGACATGAGGATGCCAGCAGGATCCCAAGCAGTTGTGTGAATAACAGATACTGACATCCATCCACCGCACAAGCTCAGCTCTGCAGAGTCCTGATGCCGCAGGCACGGTTTCACCACTCACACAGCGGCTGGATTCCAGGACTCTCGTGGTAGACGGAATGGCAGTGCAGGTATTTTGAGAAACTCTGACACCTCCACTAGTTGAGAATATGTATCATCAAGAGGACCATGTGATATGTGGATAATTTCACTCTGATGCATAAAATCTCGTGGATTGCCATATAAAAACAGCACTCTATGGATTCATGATTAGGACACAGACATTTGAAGGCACACGCTGTACAGCTAGACATGTTTACTTTCAGTTCCGAAAGCTATTATTATTCTGCTTCCTAGAGAGTAGATCTCTGATGTTCTGGTTTATAGGGACAAGGAAAATTGAGATAGGGCATCTTTTTGGAATTTGAAAATTCAACTGTAGCATGAGAATGCCTGCAAGGCTAAGGCAAAGCTAAAGTTAGAATGAGTAATGGCAATACCCATCGTAAGAATCACAGGGTACTTCTCCCATACAGTCCCCCATGTGATCTGCAAGCCCCTTTAGCATTAACAGAAAAGCAGTCTCATTAGCTAGTTAATCAAATGTGGTCAGTCAGCCCACTAAATGCAGCGATGTTTGCACCAACACAGCTTCTTCGATCAAGGCCAGAGAAGCAGTAATCTATCCGTCATGAGTTAGGTTGACAAGAAACATTTTTTTTTTGTGGCTGGCCTGCTGCACAATCTTTAAAAATAAGGCATGGATTACGGTGTAAGTAGTCAGAGATTTTAAAGTTTAGTCCCCTCCCTGCCATAGCAGCCCTCAGTGTCATTTTTAGAAAATGTAGTAATTCCCTTCCCTGGTCTCATCCTCAGGAGTCAGGATTCTGACACCAACCCGTTATATGGTACCTCAGGAAAGGATCTTAGAAATGGGCAAGTGCTCTCCCTCACTTTTCACATGAAAACCCTGAAGTCCAGATGAATGATTACAGGTAGATTTGGCAAAGAAACCTCGAATTCTCATTTATCATTCTTTTAATAAAGGAAAGTAGAAAGATATTTTTACTGGAAATGATCAAATCACCACAGTCTAAAAATGCAAGCGGAGTTTATTAAGGGGCTCCTGGATCCCTTATTTTCCTGCACCACACTGACCAGTAAGGAAAATGGATTAAAAAAATGTTGAGTCGTCATGGTCCTTCTACTTAAAGATCTTATTTTCTGCTCAAGGATACATGTAGAACATTTACAACTTTATACATAAGCAAGTACTGTAATCCGCCCCCCCACACACACACACACACTTATCTGTAGTTTCACTTTTCATGGGTTTCAGTCCACCATTCCCCATTGTCTAAAAAAATATTAAATAGAAAATTCCAGAAATAAATAATTCATAGGTTTTAAATTGTGCACCATTCTGCGTATCATAATGAAATCTTGCTCTATCCTGCCCAGGACATGAATAATTTCTTTGTCCAGTGGACACAGCATATATGCTCATGCCTTTCAGTTACTTAGTAACCAACTCTATTGTCAGATGGACTATTGTAGAATCCCAGTCCCTGTGTTCAGGTAGCCCTTAGACTAGTAGTAGCTTCATGCTATGTCACCAGGCTTATATCGTCTACCTCCTTTCATTCATCACGTAGGCATTGTATCATTTCATATTATTGCAGGAAGTGTGAGTACACAATAAGGTATTTTGAGAGAGACCATGTTCACATGACTTTAATTACAGTATATTATAATAATTATTCTATTTTATTATTAGCTTCAATATCTTCATGTGCCTAATTTATAAATTAAACTTTATCATAGGTATATGTGTTTAGAAAATACTATAGTATATATAGAGTTCAGTACTGTCCCCAGTCACAGGATCCACTAGGGGTCTTGGAGTAATTCCCTTGCAGATAAGGGGGAACAATATACAAACTGGCATGGTGAGATTGGAAAGCTAACACCAGTAAGAAACTCTGGCTAATGGGAGCATTCTGCTTCTGGTTGAGAATGCTGGCAGTCACATAGAATTCCACATCTAAGCACGTTTACCACACATGAGTTTGGTGTCTGTGCAGATGGTTAGTTAGTAGGCAGTGGAGAACCCACAGAGGTCTGAGGAGGCTACAGACTGAGATAACATGAAATGGAGAAATTAATATGGATCAAGCAGAGGAAAAGACAACTGATTTCTATCTATGATAAAAGAAAACGGAGGTGGTTATTAGTTTGTCTTTCCTGTGTGATTCTAAGCTTTTTTTATTATTATTGTTCTGTCCAGCTTTGCTGAAACATACCAAATCTTCATGAATAATTAATTATTAAGTGATTTTTCAGTCTCACAGGAAAGATTAATTTTATTTTTAAAAATATTTACTTATTAAATTGATGGAGGTGACATTGGTCAACATGAACATAGAGGTTTCAGTGTGAGTTTCTATGTTGCAATAGCTAGCTATTGCACATTAAGTGATTTTAAAGCATAACTATGTGCCATTAACCACCCACAAGCTAAGTAACTGTTCAATTTGTCACATATATAAAATGCAAGGACCGAGAGTAATGTGACAGGACTTCTAGCTCTGTCTTTTCTATTGACACCCTACTTGACCCCAGCTTAAGTCACCTCTGAGAGACTCGGTTTCTAAGATGGAACAATTTAAATGGATCACTGACAGTGTTTTGATTGTCTATCTTTATCTTTCTAACTTGAGAAGGAAGAGAAGATGAAGTAATAAAGGTCAAATGCAGAAAATATGTGAAGGGAAAACAGTGATGCTCCTTCTTAAATCCCTTTCCTCAGTTTATTTGCCAGTAAATGTAAATAACAGTATTGAGTGGAAGATATCCAGAGATAAAGTTAAATTATTTCATTATTAACAGCAGCATATTGAACATTTTATTTATTTATTTTTAAAATATACTTTATTGACTTTTTACAGAGAAGAAAGGAGAGAGATAGAGAGTTAGAAACATCAATGAGAGAGAGACATCGATCAGCTGCCTCCTGCACACCCCCCATTGGGGATGTGCCCACAACCCAGGTACATGCCCTTGACTGGAATGGAACCTGGGACCTTTTAGTCTGCAGGCTAATGCTCTACTCACTGAGCCAAACTGGTCAGGGCAACATATTGAACATTTTATAGTTAGGATACAATCCTATACAATAAAAATGTAATATGCAAATCAACCAAATGGTGGAACAACCAGTCGGTGGGGGGAAGGGCCACAAGCAGGAGGCACCAGGCCAGCCAAGGTGTGTGCCAGCAGGCAGAGGGAGGGGACAGTGATGGGGTGGGGGGCAGCGTGGAGGCAGGGAAGGAGACAGCAGTGACCAGGCCAGGTGGCAGAGGATCGATAGGGAGTGAGGGCGGGGCCTAAGCTGTCAGAAGAACGTCTCCTGAGGGCTCCCAAAGTGTGAGGGGCACAGGCTGGGCTGAGGGCCACCCTTCCCCTCCCCACACACACACACACACACACAAGCTGAGTGCATGAATTTTCGTACACAGGACCTCTAGTATTTAATGAAGCTTCCTTGGATGGACACATCTGTTTAATGAAATGGTGACAGTGACATTGCTCTTGTTACAACACAAATTGAGCATCACCATGTCCCGCCTTTCGTGTTACTAAATCATTCTATTATGATGAGGATCTCTTATTAGCTTATTCAGCTACTCAGGGAGGTTCTCCAACACATGAAGGCATTAAGCTTCTAACTTTAAGGAGACTGACAGATTCATTTTCCCGGTGAGTCAAATCGTTATTTGTTTTAGTCAGTTGCCTTTGATTCAACTAAGAGAATTTCTCCTCTTCTTAGAATCTCCTTCATAGTCACAATCTGCCTGCATTTTTTGTGATCACATTGATTGAACTGTCAAACTATTATTTTGAAATTGATTATTTTTGAGAAATTCTAAAACAAATAAATGGTTATTTAAAAAGCCTCTGTGCTTCAGGTGAAAAGGAAACTAAAGGTTTCAGATAGATTAAATAAATGTGTCTTATTTCATTTACGTTTTTTACTAGATAGAGTAAGTAAATATAGCCTCTGCAGGGCAATTTAAAACACTGTCATCCCCTGCCTTCCCCTCCACCTCTCAGCTCCATCAAACTGGGTCTCTTAAGAATGGGAATCAATTTACCCTGCTAAGTAGCATATTGAAATGCCTAGTGAACAAACTGGAAAATTTGATAGGTAGACCTGAAGATGCCTCTTCATGTATGTTTAGTCACCAGGAATAATTTTACTGCCATTGCCATTTCACTCCTTTATATTCAACTCATTTCTGCTGCCTCACTGATAAAATAATTAGAAAGGTGACAAAGCAAATGGAGATATGTCAAATGCATTATTTGGGTGCTATCACCCACGCCTTTGCAATCAATCTTCTCTTATCACTCATTCCCCTTGATTGTTCTCTCAGAGGTTATCAGTAACCCACATGTCAATCATCTGTGCTCAAGGTTTGCTTCTTACAGACTTCTCTCTACAGCACGTACGATGGTTTACCCTCCCTAGACTCTCTTCCATCATCCCAATGACATCGAGCAAGCCACG
>PVJC01050886.1:0-11661 GCA_004026665.1 Murina feae | reverse complement strand
CCCCAAGAGGTCCCAGACTGTGAGAGAGCACAGGCTGGGCTGAGGGATTTCACCCCTTCCTGAATGCACAAATTTTTGTGCACTGGACCTCTAGTAAAGCAAAATGTGGGTAAATTAATATGAGATGCCTTATAAAAGCAATAGAGGAAATAATAGAGTTAAATAATTTCTGTCCTGTTTGTATGAGTGTTAGGAAAAACTATTCTATACTGTGTGTATAGTCATCATGTTCCACCTTAGTATACCAATCATGCCCTTGGTTCATTGCTCTCATCTTCTATTACTTAGCAGTTTCTTCATTTATTAATATCCACAGTATTTTCCTCTCCTCTTTTACACATGTTAGCCTGACTTCCTGATTTCTAGTTATCTGTGACATCATCCCAAGTACTCTCTTTGGTAAACTAGCCCTTGCCATCACCAATAATGGCACCATATCTAAAAGCTCAGTTCTGAATACTCAACATCTCATTCTCCAATCACTTCCTTCCCATCCTTCACTGTATTAATATGAACATATGCACACACACACACAATTGATTATACCTTTTTTTTAATCCAAGTAAGAAGAATTTTAATTGTAAGGAGTCAAAAGAGAAATGAAGTTTGGGCTGGTGAACTCACTTTAAGTTATAAATTCTAGGAAGTAAAAAGTTAAATTGCAAAAGAGAAAAGGACAGAGAATATCACAAACATATACTTCTTGATTGCATTCTGAAAGAGAGTAATCCCTAACTGGTATTTCTGAAAACATTTCAACAACACACACAAAAAAGTCTCATCATATAGACCACTTATTTTTTAAAAATTGGCATATGCACCCCTATGTACATAGCAGCACAATTCACCATAGCTCAGATTTGGAAAAAGCCTAAGTGCCCATCAGCAGATGAGTGGATTAAAAAACTGTGGCACATCTACACAATGGAACACTATGCTGCAGTAAAAAAGAAGGAATTCTTACCATTTGCAACAACATGGATGGAACTAGAAAGCATTATGATAAGTAAAATAAGCCAGTCAAAAAAATGGTAAATATCATATGATCTCATTCATTTGTGGAATATAATAAACAACATAAACTGATGAACAAAAGCAGATCCAGAGCAGAGAAGCATCAATCAGACCATCAAACCTCAGGCAGAAGGTAGGGGAGGTTGGGAGTAAGGGGGAGAGATCAACCAAAGGACTTGTATGCATGCATATAAGACTAACCAATGGACTCAGACACCAGTGGTATGAGGGAATGAGTGGAGGTGGGGTGGGGGGCAATGAGGGGATAAGGACACATACTAGTATGTAATACCTTAATCAATAAAGAAAATAAAGATTTAAAAAGTAAAAAATAAAAATAAATTGAAATTATTTTCAGACATAATCCTGGAAGATGTGAAGGAAAACATAGGGCAGATATGATTATATGAATAAAAAATAAAATGAATAAAATTTATAACATACTAGAGGCCCGGTGCACAAAATTCGTGTATGAGGGGAGATGGGGGGGGGGCGGGTTCCTCATCTCAGCCTGCCCCCTCTCACAGTCTGGGAGGCCTCAGTGGATGTCCTACCAATGGCCACAGTCTGGCAGCAGAGGCTCAGAACAGACGCCATGTGTAT
The DNA here is from genome assembly GCA_004026665.1 of Murina feae. Taxonomy (NCBI): domain Eukaryota; kingdom Metazoa; phylum Chordata; class Mammalia; order Chiroptera; family Vespertilionidae; genus Murina; species Murina feae. The sequence continues at coordinate 10,044 of PVJC01050886.1, read as the reverse complement.
GTCTGCTGGGGATTCCCTGCGGCCGCACCACATATGCTCGGAGCAGTTGCCCCTCATGTGTGTGTGTTCACTGGGGGCCTTCCCCCGGCTGCACTGGAGCCTCGGAGCAGGCACCCGATGTGTGTGTGAATGTGTATGTGTGTGTGTGTGTGTGTCCCCACCTGGGACCTGCCCACAGCCGCATAAGAGGCTTGGAGCAGGCACCCTGTGTGAGTGTATTTGTATGTCTGCTGGGGGCCTGCCCCCAGCCACACCATGGAGGCTTAGAGCAGGCACCCCTCTGTGTTGATCTCTCAGGCTTCTGGCCTCACCTGAGTGTTGTTCTCTCCCTTGAGCTGTGGCCAGGGTGGGGTGCTGCCTGCCGGCCCTGCTTGCCTGCTTGTGGATCACCACTGTGATTTACAAGCAAGACCTGCTGGGGGATGTCTGTGAGGCCATGCTTTCCTGCTCACGATCACTGTGGTGACCTGGAGCAGGCCCTGCTGTATGCTGCCTATGGGTCACGCTCTTCTGCTCGTGGATTGCCATGGTGACCCCAGAGCAGGCCCTGCTGGGGGCTGCCTGCTGGCCAAGCTTGCCTGCTCAAGGGCAGCGCAATCTGTTCCCCAGTAGCTGAGGCAATGCCTGCTAGACTCATATTACCAGGGTGACACCGCCAGCATCCTGCCCAAACACTATGGGCACCACCATCTTTATCATTGAGTGACAGTTAATTTGTATATTACTATCTTATTAGATAGGATGTGGTAGTTACCTCAAATTCAATTTCATATTAAGATATGGAGACTGTTTAGTTATTAACATTATCTAATCTAATAAAAGAGTAATATGCAAATTAACCATCACTCCGAGACACCTAAGCCATGCCCACCAGCCAAGCCACACCCACCAGACAATCAGAGTGGCTGTATGCAAATTAACCCAGCCAAGATGGTGGCCAGCAGCCATGGAGCTAGAGCAAACAGGAGGCTTCCCTTGCACCAATGATGGAGTTGAAACTGTCTGCCTAAGCCAGCTGGGCCTCTGCTCAAGGCAATAATCTTTCAATTATAGAAGCCACAGAGCTGAAGCAAACAGGAGGCTTCATTGCCTGACTATGCCTCTGCTCAAGGCAACAAAGTTTCAATTATAGAAGATAAATAAACCCCAGAAACCTGATTCTAGCCAGCCTCACTGGTACGTTGGGTCAATGGGAACTGTGAGCAGCCTGAAAATGGCCCCTCACCCAGGCTGGCCACACCCCATGAGGTGAGGGGCCCCACTGGGAGGCTTGGCCAGCCTGCAAACAGCCATCAGCCTCTCACCCAGGCTGGCCAGGCATGCCAGAAGGTGGACATCCCCCATGGGGTCCCAGACTGCAAGAGGGCACAGGCCTGGCTGAGGGACCCCCCCGAGTGCACAAATTTTTGTGCACTGGGCCCCTAGTTTTAGCTATAATTATGGATACATATCCACTTTTTAAATTATCACTGAAAATGTGATAGACAAGAATTACAACCTTTAAATTTATGTCAAACAAAATTTACAACTCTTTTGTTCAATCTACATTGTTGAACAGCTTGAAACTATCCTCATTATTTTGGGTAGAACAGTTGTTAATTTTGCTAATGAGAAGCAATAAGTGATGAATAATGAAATAAGCCATTGGCCTTCCTAACAGCTAATTCCTAGGGATGTAAATTTTGGCTCATTAAAAATATTTTAGACAAATTAAGGCACGTTGATGAGCATTTAGTGGTATTGAGTCACAGAATACAATGTCTAGGAACCTCTGTATTCAAATTATAAAACTGCGCCATAAGACAAGCACTAAATCTAATGAAGCTCTTGTTTGAATAGTCTGATATTTTATAACTGACTGACTTGGCTATGGGATTTCTTGCCACAGTGGTTGGGCCCCATTAATGACAGCTGACAGTAATGACAGGACAAAGGATATTATTATCACTTTGCAAGAGAAAATTTTAATGGATTGTTAGAGAGAAATTGGAGCATGGGAGAACTAATGTCAAGCTAAAGGGAATTTATACATAACCTTTTAACAAAATCATTTGGTTTCTAGCTTTATAATCTTTCCTTTTGTGAAAATTAAAAATGTTCATTGGAAGATTTAGAGTTATTAAGAGAACAAATGTAGGCAAAGCTAATGATTTTTCCAGGCTTTATTACAGAGAATTTGACCTAAGCACACCTACAGATATTTCTCTTGACCCTGAAACATTGACTACTTAATACAACCTTCTGCATTTTAGTAAGCTAAAGGACAATCAATAGTTCATTGAGATGTTCCATTTCATGATTTCAAAGGTATGTTCAGGCTGAATTATGACCTCAATGGTGTATTCATGTTGAAGTGGAATGCTTTCCTAGGGCTCTCTGACCTATAGGTAAACGTTGTTCAATTGACTTTAAGTAGATGAAGCACTGATTTGTAGGAAATAACACACACATTAGAAACACAAATTTTACTCTATAAGAATCCATGCCCTCAAAATAAAAGGGAAAAATTAAAATAGATAACAAATTTAGTCAGAAAACTTGAGTAAATGTTTTGAATAAATGAAACCATATACTTTCTGAAACTAAATATTATCTCTTTACTACATGAAAGAAACAAAACATTGTCTTTTTATTACAACTACTTCAACATAATTTACTGGTTTTACAAAATGTAGGTTCATTTTCAATCCTTTTTATGTTTCAGAAATTTAAAAGAGTCTAAACAAGTATGATAGAAAGCTCATCAGGTAGTAGTCATACTCTCCCAGTGAATGTAGGCTGGACTTAGGGACTCTCCTCTAATAAACATAATATAGCAAAGTGATAGAATGTCACTCCAAGAAAACATTACAAAATGATGACAGCTTCCATTTTGCATGCCATTCTTTGATGGAAGTCAGTTGCCATATTATAAGCTCAACTATAGGGAGGTCCATGCAGCAAGGCAGTTTGTAACTCTCTAGTCAAGAGCAAGCAAAAGACAGAGGCATTCAGTCAAGTAATCCCATCTGAGAAATTCAATCCTGCCAACAGCTACATGAATAAGCTTGAAAATAGATTATCTTGCTCTGGCTGATGTGGCTCAGTTATTTGGGCATGGTCCTGTGCAATAAGAATAATAATTATTATTTTTAATCCTTAGCTTTATTTGTTACTCTCTATAGACATTGGTTCACTTCCACATGAAATATAGGAGCTTCTGCTTATACTTAGTCTTTATAATGACGTTGTACTATAAACCATAGTAACTTACATAGAGAAAAGTTACTGAAATAAGGAGATTTTTATATTCATGCCCCAAGATATCCCCCCAATATTTGTCTTGTATAATTTTATTAGCATTTATAACTCCACAAAGCTAGTTCCTTCTTAGATTAATGTAGTATTTTTAATATCCACACCAGACCATCAGATCATCAAACTTTCAAGAGGTTGAAAAATCAGGTGCAGTTCAACCATTAATTATAATTTAATTCCATTTAGTATTTGAAATTAATGCACTGAAATAATTGTAAAACATTAGAATAGCTTGTGTTATTTATGTTGACAAAATACACTGCATTTATTAGATTATGAATGTTTAACTTCCTTACAGGGTAAGTGCAAATATTATTTGGGTTGTTTTGTACTATGAAAATTATAAATATATTAATTTTATGCAAACATCTCTGAAACAAGGGAAAATTTTAACTGTAGGACAGCTCTAAGCTATGCATGTGCATATACAGTCATGCCCAGGTTTTGATTCCTGGTTAGGGGCATGCAGGAGGCAGCTGATTGATGCTTAGCTCTCATATTTATGTTTTTCTCGCTCTCCCTCCCTCCCTTTCTCTCTAAAAATCAATTAAAAGAAAAATAAAATAATAAGACAAAATAAAAAGATACATTCTCCCTCAGCCAAGACTTCAGATGGAAGCACTGCCCTGGCCATCACGTGTGCTATAGCCTCATGAGAGAGACCTTGAACTAGAAGTACCCAGAAAAGCTATACCCAGATTCCTAGAGCACGGAAACTGTAAGATGAAATTATTGGTTTTCTTAAGGCTAAAAACTTGGATAATTTGCTAAAAAGAACAGATAACTAATAAAACAAAAAAAATAAAAGCTACTTGCAAGAAATTGTCATTGGTTCAAAGACTTAAAGTTTAATTTCAGTTGCATGTTAAATTAAAGTTATAAAATATAAATGAAATATATTTTCTAATATTCTTAAAAATAGTAAATTCAGGTTAAATTATAAAACAATCACTCATAAAATATTACTCTTTAATGAAATTAGTTAACATCTACTAAAAATATTTCCTAAAGAATTTGCAACCAATTTAAGAAGATATATTTTTAAAGCATTAAATGATATCTCTTACAGCTTTAATCAGATTAGATAGGATCACTTAAAGATTGATCATGACTCCAAAAAGCAAGAAAATATGCCTTCACCTTCTAAAATATTGTTTTGGTTTAAATTTATGAATCGACTAAACATGCTCTTTTATTATTGTGATGTAGTATTCTATCAGATTTTGCAAACACATAGCATTATGCAGCTATCTATTTCATATATATGAAAATTATGTCAAATAACTATATAAGCAGTTCATAATAGCTTACATTTTTAGAGGTTAAAAAGTAATGATTCTTAGACTAATGTTCTACAGTTAAATTCACATCCATTACCCAGTGCTAAAACTTTTATATTTATGAATAAAGAGATTGATTCAGTAGTTTATAATCAAAATATTTTAACATGTGATTTTAAAGTCATTTACTACTATATTTTTGTGCACAAAAAAAAACAGTTGATATAAACATTTCTGGGAACATGAAAGCTAAGCAAATCACTTTACAGAATCACAGTAAAAGTGGCAATTTCTTGAAAGCAAGAAAAAATAAAAAATGTTCTAATCAAATAAAAGTGAGGCAAAGAGAAGTTCCATAACTTTTCTTTAAATGTGAAGAACTGACAAACAAGAATACCAAAAAGGCTGTAGGTAACAGAAAATGACATGGTTAACAGAAGCAAAAAGATGAAAATTAAAGTATAATAAAAATCTTTAAATAAATTAATATAATAGTTTCAAAGTATATTCATATTGCTACATGTAGAAAATATAATTAAGCAGTTTCTCCCTCCCTGTACAGGAGTGGATATAATTCACAAGTGTTTTATTTGCATTTGGAAGTATCAGCCTTGGGAGCAATGAGTAGACTGTCCTAAACAACACTGATCATCTTTAGCGTCTACAATGGCTGACAGGTCTGTCATTCCTTCATGTGAGTGCATCCAATTATTATATGATACCTCATAAGGTAGTGAAATGGTTCAACCAATTCAAACAGTAAATTGTGTTATCTCCCCAAAATCTAAAAGATCGAATAACTGGGCCAGACCCTGTGGTAATATCTCTTATGACTTAAAAGGTTCACATATAAACAATAATAATATGTTTTTATGACAAAGGGCTCACAGTACCAAATAGTAATCAGATCACTAGATCTCAAAATTATTTATCTGGAACATATAGAGGTCAGTCTCTTTAATTAGGACATTTTTAGTTAGTCTTACAAAAATAAACTATCCTTCATTGTAATAAAACATCTTTTGAATCTCAGAGTACTGACTCAGAGTGCTTAGTTAGAAAGACATGCCTTAAAGTTCCCACAAATAAAAAAGTGGAAGGTACAAAGAAAGAAAATAATGTAGCTTGTATTAATCCTAATAGATTATATCATCTGTTCTCAAAGAATTATCTTGAAATTCTAGAAGCCCCCCAATATTTTTAGAGATTCTGTAAGATTAATCATTAAGATTAGGGTAGCCCTGGCCAGTTTTGCTCAGTGGATAGTGTTGACCAGTGGATCAAAGAGTCCCAGATTTGATTCTAGTCAAGGGCACATACTGTGGTTTCAGGCTCCTCCCAGAACCTGGCCCTGGTTGGGGCTTGTGCAGTAGGCAACAATTGAAGAGTTTCTCTCACACTGATGTTTCTTTCTGTCTTTCCCTCTTTCTTTTACTCTCCATTAAAACTAATGGAAAAAATATACTCAGGTGAGGATTAACAAACAAAAAATAAATGAAATAAAATGAGGGTAAATATAAAAGACAGGTTTCTTTAAATTTATCTTATTATTTATATAATCACTCTAAATGTACTGGATCCTAACCGGTTTGGCTCAGTGGATAGAGCATCATCCTGCAGACTGAAGGGTCCCAGGTTTGATTCTGGTCAAGGGCATGTACCTTGGTTGCGGGCACATCCCCAGTAGGGGGTGTGCAGGACTCAGCTGATCGATGTTTCTAACTTTCTATCCCTCTCCCTTCCTCTCTGTAAAAAATCAATAAAATATATTTTAAGTAAACAAATAAAATAAATTTTTAAAATGTACTGGATTATGTAAAGCAAAATTAGTAAAAATGTGTATATTGAAAATTTTAAGTATATGTAAAAATAAAATGACAAAAATGAGAGGCAGGAAAAGGGAGCATATGATTAAAAGGTGCTCAGACTAGATTTGAAACAGTATATCATTTAAGAATTGATTGCAATTAAAGATTTCTATTGTAAACATTATAGCAACCACTAAAAATAACCTTTTAAAAGAGGTATATTTTTTAAAAATAGTAGACTTAAAATAGAATAACACTTAAACAAGCCAAAATTAAGGAAAGAGAGACATAAAACAAGTAAAAAGAAACTAGGAAAAGTGTACATTCTAATCCAACTATATCTATATTCACATTAAATGTAAATTATTTCAACAAGCCAATTAAAGAGAGATTGAATAAGAAACAAGTCAAGTATATATAAGAATACCAATAATAATGAGATGAGAAACCAAGATGGTGGCATAGGTGAACACTGGAATTGCTGCTGGGCACAACTATTTCAAAACCACAATGAAAAGGAAAAATGGACCCCACTCAGGCCCACAGGATGGCTGGCTGAGTAGAAATTCTACAACTAGAGAGAGACTGAGATGCAGAAGAGGTGAGGAAATAAAGTGCAGAGGTACAGAGGCGTGCGCGAAGGGGCTCGTGGAAATGGCTGGCAGCATTTTGTACTGGAGGGAGGCACAAGCTCCAGATGGCTCTGAACTCCAGTTCCAGGTGAGTTTCTGGGGACTCAGAATCATACGGGGAGGAGCTGGACTATCTGGCACCAGAAGGATCTTCAGAGCGGCTTTCTCTCAGCAGTGCCTCTTAGGGCAGGGCTGAGAATCAACCATAGCTGGTTGCTCTGCCCTGTAGACTCCCTGAGACCCTGCCCCACCCAAGCTGTATGCAGAGGCTTTGCATATAAAAGGCTGGGAAGCCCCAGGCAGAAGCTAAAACAGCACCTCCTTGGAGTTCCAAGAGACTGTTTACCCAGTGGTCAGAGAGGGACCACCCAATCTGCAACTCCTCAGACTCATAAGGGATGCACTCAAAGAGCAGACTTAGTGGGCATCAAAACCCCACTGAAGCAAGTCTTGCCCCATAAGGGTGTCTCCAGCATAGAAGTTCTCCCACTATAGACACAGCTGATTAAAGCCACTCTGTCAATGCAGGGAAGCAGCCAAAATGAAGAGACAAAGAAACAGGTCACAAATGACAGAAATGGAGGAAAGCAAATGACTGGATATAGAGTTCAAAACCACAGTTATAAGGCTTTTCAAGAATATTCTAGAGGCTGCCAATAAATTTATTGAGACCCTTGAGGATATGTAAAAGGATCACCTAGATATTAAGCATACACTGACTGAAATAAAGAATAATATACAGAGATCCAACAGAAGATGAGAGGATCGCAAGAATCAAATCAAAGATATGAAATATGAAGAAGCAAAACCCAACCAGCCGGAAAAGCAAAAAGAAAAAAGAATCCAAAAATATGAAGATAGTATAAGGAGTCTCTGGGACAACTTCAAGCGTGCCAACATCAGAATTATAGGGGTGCCAGAAGAAGAGAGAGAGCAAGATATTGAAAACATATTTGAAGAAATAATGACAGAAAACTTCTCCTACCTGGTGAAAGAAAGACTTGCAAGTCCAGGAAGTGCAGAGGACCCCAAACAAAAGGAATCCAAGGAGGACCACACAAAGACACATCATAATTAAAATGCCAAGGGCAAAAGACAAGGAGAGAATCTTAAAAGAAGCAAGAGAAAAGCAGTCAGTTACTTACAATGGAGCACCCATATGACTGTCAGCTGATTTCTCAACAGAAACTTTACAGGCCAGAAGAGAGTGGCAAGAAATATTCAAAACGATGAATAGCAAGAACCTACAACCAAGATTACTTTACCCAGCAAAACTATCATTGAAGGTCAGATAAAGTGCTTCACAGACAAGAAAAAGCTAAAAGAATTCATCACCACCCAACCAGTATATGAAATGCTGAAAGGTATCCTTTGAGAAGAGGAAGAAGAAGAAAAAGCAAAGATAAAAATTATGAACAACTAATACATATCAATAAACAAGTGAACCTAAAAATCAAGTGAATAAAAGAGGTCTGATGAACAGAATAAACTGGTAAATATAATAGAATCAGGGGCATATAAAGGGAGTGGAATGACAATTCACAGGGGTAAGGGGTGTTGGGGGTGTGGGAAGAGACTGGACAAAAATTGTACACCTATGGATACTGACAGTGGGGGGGAGGGATAAGGGAAGTGGATGGGGTGGGAACTGGGAGGAGGGGAGTTATGGGGGGAAAAAGAGAAAAAACTGTAATAATATGAACAATAAAGATTAAAAATAAATTAATTAAAATAATAATAATAATAAGCTATAAAACTGCCATTATCTGGAGCATTTTCTCAATTCATTGATATTTGCTTCCTGGCAATTGTTATCAGTTTGGCTCAAATAAACTCTTCTACAAGAAAAAAAAATACCATTTTATTTATTTTTATTTTTTTAAAAAATACTATCTTAACTAATAAAAGCATAATATTGAAATTAACAATTTCTCTGGGATGGGGTAAGCCACGCCCACCAGACAATCAGAGCGGCTGTATGCAAATTAGCCCAGCCAAGATGGCAGCTGCTGATACACAGAGGCTTCCTGTGTGCGCTGCAGCCATCTGTTGCCTTCCTTCGGGCCACATGGGAGGGGTGGGGTGGGGGTGCGGGAGGACTGAGCTGCCCACAGCCCCGCATCTCCACAGGCCCAAAAAGCAACCCATGGCAGTGGTGGCGGACACAGGGAGGCTTGCCTGTGTCTGCCACCACCATCTGTTGCCTTCCGGTAGGCCACATGGAAGAGGCGGGGTGGGGGACGGAAGGAACGAGCTGGCTGGAGACTTGAAAGCACCGGATCTCAGGGCAGGCACGCGGAGGAACTAGCACAGGGACAGAAAGCAGCGGCAATGGCGATTCAGCAGGAACGAGCACAGGGACAGGAAGCAGCAAGATCGGTTTGAGCAGGAACAAGCACAGGGACAGGAAGCAGTGGCGATCATTTGAGCAGGATTGGCGATCAGGTTTAAGCAGGAAGGAGCACAGGGACAGGAAGCAGCAGCGATGGGGTTTGAGCAGGAATGAGCACAGGTCAAGCAGCATCAGCAATGGAGTTTGAGCAGGCACCCTCACAGGGACAGGAAGCAGTGGTGATAGGGTTTGAGCAGGCTCCATATGCCAGGGACAGCCAGCAGGGCCTTGCTCCTGGCCGCCACCTGGATCTGTGTTGCCAGCAGGCATGCAGGGGCAGGGGCAGGGCCAGGAGTAGGGCCAAGTAGCAGGGCCTTGCTCCACCAACCATGATTGTATTGCCAGCAGGCATGTACAGCCGCCAGGCAGCAAGCATCAGGGCCTACTCCTTAGTCGCCACCGTGATCTGGTGATCTGGGAGTAGGCAAGCGTGGGAGGCAGGCAGCACCCAGCCCCGGCCACAGCTCAAGGGAGAGAACAACACACAGGTGAGGCCAGGAGCCTGAGAAATCAATACAGAGGGGTGCCTTCTCCAAGTCTCCATAGTGTGGCTGGCACTATGCCCCCAGGAGACAGACACAGAGACAAACATACACACATACATGGGGCACCTGCTCCAAGCCTCCTATGCAGCT
>PVJC01050885.1:0-11648 GCA_004026665.1 Murina feae | reverse complement strand
GAGACACCAGGTCTCTGTGTCCCACGGTAATTGCTGCAAGCAACGCTGAGAGAAACCCGTTTTGGATTTCCTCCTGGTGCCAGTCTCTGGGTGTCTGGGTCCTTAGAAACTCGCTTGGAACTGGAGTTCAGAGCCGCTGGGGACTTGTGGCTCTCTCCGTTTTGGAAAAGAACCGCGACCTCCGGTACCAGCCCTTCCCGAGCCCGTGCACATGCCTCCGTACCTCTGTACTTTGCTTCTGCTGCTCCTCTGAGTCTCAGACTCTTCTCTAGTTGTAGGATTTTCACTCAGCCAGCCTTCCTGTGGGTGCGAGTGGTGTCCGTGTGTTCTTTTTGAGGTTTTTCTGAAATAGTTGTTCACAGCTGCATTTACGGTGTCTACCCTATGCCGCCATCTTGTTTTCTTATTTCATTACTCTTGATACCTTAATTTGCTTTTATCAATCAGATGCCATTTGGCCACACTCCTTTCTGCCATGTAAGTAAGGAACTTCCTCTGGTGTCGAAGACCTAAGAAATGGGGATGCGATATTGAAGGAGTATTTGTTTTTTTCCCCCATGAGTATCCCAGAAATTTAATCTTTTTTACTTGAGGCCATGTATTTTGATTTCAATGGCTAACCTTTGGTCACTGTACAAAATATTATCTCACTGATGGACATTGATTATGAAGTTAATTAAAATGATCAGCTGTAATTAATCACAATCCTATGATGAAAATGCAGATTCAGGGGTTCAGTTGCCATTGAGAAAAATAAATATCCTGGTACCTGCTGCTGTTGTGTAATCTCTAGGGACAGTCTATTTATTTTTGCCAGTGTGCCAATCTAGTCTCAGAGGGTTTTAGTGTACTTTTGCTGGTGTTAACTGAGAAATGTAAGAGTGTGTGTGTGTTTTATTTGAATTTTATTTATTGTAATAATAAGAGTGATCTGCATACCTTTTAATTCAGGGTAAGCTTTTCTACTTCATTTTCCCTGCAGTCTGTCAGTGCTTCAAAAACACCAACAACTGGTAGATTTCTATGCAGCTGCCTAGGCAGCTGTGGTAATGAAATGTGAACACACTTTCATAATATCTAGAAACTTCTACTTGAGATTTTAAGCAGAAAGAAAGAACAGCATTTTAAGAAGATTTGGGCATATTCTTCAAATGTTGTTCTGAAAATGATGAAACAAAATAATTTATTATTCCAGGACTGCTGTAGCTTTATTGGTTTTAACAAGGTACCCTCGCACTATAATCCTTTGTCTCTCTCTCTCTCTCTCTCTCTCTTCAGGGCTCATTATAACCGAAATCTGGAGATCTGGCTCTCAAAGATGGCACAGTAATAAACACCAAAGGGTTGGTCTCAAAGAAATGAGATACAAGCCTGCATGGGTGGAACACTAGAGAAAAGAAAAAGGTTTCTTTAGTGTCTTCATGCATATACTCTTATGATATTCAGTGATTTAGAAATTATTTTCTGTAATTTGAATGAAACAGGTCATATCTACACTGAGTATGAATACTACAGATTACTTTCTTGTATTATATTAATCTGGGCATGAAATAACTATTCCTAAAAAATAAAGACTTAGAGTCTACATAAAATCAGTATATTCAGACTGATTTTTATTATTTTTCTTAAATACATAGAACAGACATTTTATTTTATTTTATTTTATTTTATTTTGTATATTGAAAGTAACAATTGTTGGTCATCCAAAGAAAATCAGTGATAAATAATGTTAGAAGTACAAACTCAACATGTTGACTCTGTCTGAAGCCTAAGGTACCCCTGTGTGCGGCTTGCTCTCAGATCCCAGCCAGGGAACAAGCTACAGGCCCAAATGCCACTGCTGGAAAAATGCAGCATGTTCCAGAGTCATTCATTTTGGGTTCTGAGGCTGCCAAGAACTCTGCACTTAAGTTGGCACAGAGAACATTTCAGCAATGAGGGGGGTAAGAGAAGAGCACTCCCACTCACCAGGAACAAAAGGAGATGACTCTTATTAAAACATAACATATTGATTTTAGAGGCTATAACTGGGGTGTCTAGTTAATGAGATATTTATTAAGAACCATAGGCAACTAATACTACTTCACCTCAAATTATTAGAACCTTTTGAAATGAACATCTACACAATATGTTAAAATCTTAAATTTCCACAGGAAATTTTATCTCAAAATATAACTTAGGAGGAAATATGGCCAAAAGAATTATTGAGAAATATACTAGAATCTTTTTCCTTTACAAAAAAAATCCATAATCTCTCAGACAACATCTAACATTATGAGAAATTCATATTTTTATTTGCCCTAAAACGTAATGTATTTCTTATATATTTCTAACTTAACCTTTTAGCCTCAAGCTTTATTCCAGGAAGGTAGCTGTGAACATACTTATCTTTTTGAGAGTAAAGTTTTATGGAATAACATCCAGGAATAATATATATTAGAGGCCCAGTGTACAAAATTCATGCGGGTCCAGGGAGGGGGCTTGTCCCTCAGCCCAGCCTCACCCTCTCTAATATGGGACCCCTCAGGGGATGTCCAACTGCCCATTTAGGCCTGATCCCACTGGGCAGTCCAGACAACCCTCTCCCAATCCAGGACTGCTGGCTCCCAACCACATGCCTGCCTGCCTGTCTGCCTGAATGCCCCTAACTGCTTCTGCCTGCCAGCCTGATCACCCACTAACCACTCCCCTGCCAGCCTGATTGACATCTAACTGCTCCCCTGCTGGCCCAATTGCCCCCAACTGCCCTCCTCTGCTGGCTCAGTCACCTCTAACTACCCTCCTCTGCTGGCCTGGTTGTCCCCAACTGCCCTCTCCTGCAGGCCTGGGTACTCCCCAACTGCCCTCCCATGCAGGCCTGGTCCCCCAAGTGCCCTTCCCTGCAGTCCTGGTCGCCCCCAACTGTCCTTCCCTTCAGGCCTGGTCACTCCCAACTACCCTGCCCTGTTGGCCTGGTTGCTTCCAACTGCTTTCCCCTGCAGTCCTGGTCCCTCAACTGTCTTTCCCTGCAGGCTTGGGGCCCCACAGCTGCTCTCCTCTGCTGGCCTGATTGCCCCTAACTGCCCTCCCCTGCTGGACATCTTGTGTCCACATGGGGGCGGCCATCTTTGACCACACATGGGTGGCCATCTTGTGTGTTGGGGTGATGGTCAATTTGCATATTACTCATTTATTAGATAGGATTATGTCCCTTTTCACTCATGGAAACTTTTCATGATACTACATCTAGCTTCTTTAAGGCTTTCCCTAACCCTGTCATCCCACCCTGGTAAATATCTCTGAACCCTGTTTCCAATAGACAGGCCTGCAGAGGAGGACAGTTGGGGGTGACCAGGCTGGCAGGGGAGGGCAGTTGGGGGTGACAAGGCCAGTAGGAGAGGGCTACCAGGCTGGCAAGGGAGGGCAGTTAGGGATGATCGGGCCAGCAGGGGAGCAGTTAGGCATCACTCAGGCTGGCAGGGAAGTGGTTAGCGGCAATCAGGCAGGCAGGCAGGCAAGCAGTTGGGAGCCAGCAGTCGTGGATTGTGAGAGTGATGTCTGACTGCCCGTTTAGGCCTGATTCCACCTGGTGGGATCAGGCCTAAACGGGCAGTCAGACAGCCCTTGAGGGGTCCTAGATTGGGGAGGGTGCAGGCTGTGCTGAGGGACAACCTCCCTCCCCCGTGCACAGATTTTGTGCACCACGCCTCTAGTTTCCATAATAATTACCTTTTCCCCTCTTGTTTCTCATCAATGGGGATAGGCAGTGGATAGAACATGGTCTGTGGGCACCTGGAATCCCATGAAAACTGGGATATTCTGTGTATCCTCAGAGATACATGGTGGCTTTCACAGTCTCTAAGTCCACAGCTCTAAGTTTGGCCTTTGTATTCTTAACTCCCAGGGATTTATTAGCTGGATGAGAGGATGCCACTATGAAATTGCTTGATGATTTCCTTACTGCCCTGAATGCTAAAATCTGAGTGTGAACCACCTAGTACTGAAGGATGATTAAACCTTGGCATCTGTGTTCAGTTTTTGACCCGGCTAACATCTAGAAGATAGGAAACATCAATTGTATCCCGTCTCAGACAGTATTTGGATTTATGGCCAGAAAAGAACTATTTTAGTTCCTTGAAGCATTTACCTCATCTATAAAATAAGAACTCTGGCTTCCTATCACTTAAAGTTGGAGGGATTTACTGACCTTAACCAAATGGTTAATCTTGTATTATACTTTGCATTCTTAGAAATATTATTTTTTTCTAAGATGTTATTTGGTCCTTTCAGCTACAAAATTAAGAAAGTGAGACAGCTATTATAAACTCAAGTGGCAGGTTAAATAAAAAAGACACAGGAAAGCCCTTTGACTTACTTAACTCTTATTGCTAGTTAATGACAGAGCCAAATGATTTTTAATACTTAGGGCATTCAGAACATTTATTTATCTCCTAACATGCACAAGGCTCTGTTCTATGTATGATACATGAAACTTACTCCACCCTCACAACAGCTCTGGGTGGTAGGGTAGTAAGCTGAAATTTTGGCATGATTTTCTAATTCCTTCCTGTCTAATTCTTCACATCATTGCCATGGCCTCATTGTGGGAGAATCATATTTCTCTTCCCCCTGACTTGGCCTTGTGAGCTACTTTACCCAGTTACATGTGGTCCTAACATTTTGTATTAGTTAGGGTTCTTCATGAAATCAATAGGGTATATATTATCCTAGTTATCATAAACTTATTATAAGGCATTGGCTCACATGATTATGGAGGCTGAGAAGTCTAAGATCCTAGAGGCAGTAAGCTGGGGACCCAGGAGAGCTGAAGGGGCAGTTCTAGTCTGAGTTTGTAGGCCTGAGAATCAGGAGAGCCAAGGGTATAGGTTTTAATTTAAGTCCAATTCCTAAGGCAGGAGAAGACCAATGTCCCAGCTCAAAAAGCAGAGAGAGGGAAGTCACCCTTACTGACTTTTCTTTTTCTATTCATTCCTTCAACAAATTGGATGAGGCCCACCCACATTGGGGAGGGTAATCTGTTTTACTCAGTCTACTGATGCCAGAAACCCCCTCAAGCACACACCCAGAATAATGTTTAACCAAATATCTGGGCACTTCACAGCTCAGTCAAATTGACACATGAAATTAACATCATGCTCTGATTTGGGAGGTGATCAGGAAGTCTTCCCAGAGGAGGTGGTGCTTATACTGAGTCTTATCTAAGAGGAAGTGTGCATATTGCAGCAGTAGCCTAATATATATTAGATGCTTATTAAATGCTAAATTATTGGAGATCAACTGAAGGACTTGTATGCATGCATATAAGCACAACCAATGGGCACAAGACACTGGGGGAAGATGGAATGAGGGCATGCAACAGGGGGTGGGGGAGGCTGGGGGAGGGTCAATGGGGAAAAAAAAGGAGATATATGTACCACTATATGTAATACTTGAAACAATAAAAAATAAATGCCGAATTATTTTTTTTCTATCTCCTTCAAAAGTCATAAGGACAGATATTACTTTCTTTGTCCACTGGAACTTTTCAGGCCATCAAGCAGGAGAGATTTTTTTTTCCCTCATGTGCTGAACTAGAGAAATGCTAACTCTCTGGCTGATGATAAGGGTCACTGGCATGGTTCACTTGTAATTGCACAACATAATTCCACCCCCAAATCGAATGTTTTTTGATGGTGTTTTAAAATCTCCAACTGCTTTTTACTTACGAGGTGAATTTACAGTGAGTTATGTTACAAGGTAATTTAACCTGACAAGACACACCATACTAAACATTCACAGACACAGTTTTGTTTCTCCCTTGAGAAGAAACTGTTAGAATAGAGTGGTAATCGCCGTAACATGATCAGCATGGGGGAGCTTGATCACACCTAGGAAAGTGACCTCTTGGAGTTTCTTTGCAAAAGGCACACCTTTCCCGTTGATTGATTACACATCATGGTGACCATTCCTGGGTGGGAAAACCCAGTGTGGTCCCTACTTTCTGCTGGCACATGCATATTTTTTTGTGTTGGAGTTCATGTAAGATTGATGTGCAGCAGCTGTACTGTAGGGTCCCAAACATTCATGCCATGGAAATCCAGCTAGTTTTGGAGAGGGAGAGAAAAGGATGGATTCTCCACAAACATAAATACAAAAGCCCATGCAAGACGGTGATTGAATTTGAATAAACCTACAGGGGGTGGTCCTTTTCGGAATTGCTGAGGAGGGGATTGAGATGTATTCATGGAAGAAAAGGCCACTGCCCTCTGCCTTTTGTGCCCAACATGCCTCGGGGTTAATGGTGTATCAGTAATTTTCACTTTTGACTTTTATTCCAGATCATTACTCTTTCACTTTCATACAAAAATCTCTGCTCATTGAGGCTTACTCCATCCTCCACACAAAATTGTTGGTGTCATCCCTTACCTAACCAGTTATTTCCCCCTCACTCCGGAAGAAACCGACGCCGGCTTTACAGTCCTTTGCTTCATGACATTTCTCTCCACCCTCCTGAGTGCTTGCTTCAAGGCTAGCACATCCATCCCAGTCTCTCTGTGCCTTGACCTCCCCACTTGCAGTGGTCTTGACCTTTATTTACTTACTCCCCAGAGCAAGTCAGCACCTGCTGTCATCATCTGAAACTGCTTCGATTTTGAAATACTAATTAAAAACATTGTGGTGTCTGACCACATCTTCCTATCTTTGCCTCTTCCTCAGCTTTGTGACTAGATTTGTTCTTCGTGTTCTTAAGGCTTCTCATCCCTCGATGATTTTACTTTTCCTCTGTTAGCTCCCTCTCACTGTTACTTTCTTACCCAGCCTAAACCCTTTCATCTATTACTTCAAAATATTTTTATTTTTGCTGTTATCCTCAAGTCCCTTACACTATTTTATGTATCAGCCATTGGGAAAAATTCTAAACTTTACTTCAATCTGATTTTTCGTCTCTTCTCTTTATCCAAGATGAACGGTACTTAAAAAAATGTCAATCACACAACTCTGAAAATTAATGCCACTTAAATGCTATTAATTCCAATTAATTTCACGATCTCCAACCTCAGATGGATCAATACCACCTACAATTTTTTCTATAGACCCCTCATTATTTTTTCTCCTATTCTGAGCATCAGCTTTCTAAAATGTCTCCAATCTCTTCAAATATCTATGCTTCCTATCACTCTTCCTCTCAGCAGATGGCTGTGCCTCTGACTTCATAAAGAGAAATCACTAGGTTGAAACTACTTCAAAGTACTGCCACCTCACCCACCAACTTATTCTATTCAGCAAGTTCTTCTGGCTCTTATACCGCTCAGTGAAAGTGGAAAATATGACTTTTGTTTTAAAGCTAGTCCTCTATGACTCCATATCTTTCCCCTTTCATCATTGCTTGCTTATCTAATATATCCAATTTCTTACACTAGAAACTTGTTTCTCACCTTTGACTCTTCATTTTCCCTCAGTTTTCATATTAGACAATCACTAAGACTTGTCAAAACTATCCCCTAAATATTTCTGAAATTCATATTTTTTCTTCATCCTGCAGCCACTGGGTTGCCACAATAGCCTTTTTATGACCAACCATTTGGCCTCCAGTTGTACTTCAATCCAATCTGTTCTCTGTATCTCAGCTAGAGTGATTTTTCCAAATGCCAGCATGATCCTGCGACTCCCCAGCTTAAAATATTTCTTTACTCCACATTGCCTTCAAAGTTCAAAGTCTTTAAAGCAGGTTTCAAGTCTTACCTTGTAAACTTACCTCTCTTGCTTTATTTATCACCAATGCCTCTTACCTAACCTAAACTAAGTTGTAAATCAACTTGAATTTTCACAAATGTGAGACACTTCATCTTACCTTATGGTCATATCACTTGGGGTAGCTTTTACCTTTTTTAAAAAAAACATACCTGTCTTTTTAATTTTAGGTTTCAACTTAGTACCTCCTCTATGACTTTCAAACTTGACCCTCTCTTCAAGACAGAGTTAGATATCCTTCTTGTGTTTTTTCATTGCACCTTGTATTTTCACCATTTAAGTTCTTATTGCACTGTATTGCAATTGTTTGTTTTTTCTGTGCTCTCCCATATTAGCCAAGAGTTTCTGGGGAGGCAGGAGTTGTCTTTTTCCCTGGGCTATCCCTAGTAGACTTGACACAAAATAGAGGCTCAGTAAACGTTTGTTGACATGATGGATTTCAGTAGCATAGTGACACATCCTATGGTATTTCTCTTTCCTGAGTGTAAAAAGATATAGATGGTTGGAACCATTGTCAGCTCGAAGAAATAAAGAGAAAATGCGGGCAACTCATTCACTAAAGCAAGGAAGAGAATCAAGAAATACAATCATGACATTGTAAATTCATATTCATTTAAAATAATTTTTATTTTTGGGATTTGCATGGACTTCTGATACTCCAGGACATTCATTTTCATACATCTGTCTTTGTTATAAATGAGATGATCCTCTACAGAGTTTTTAGAGAGGAAGTGGGTGGGTAGGGAAGATAATCTCTTGGTTTTATAGCCATTTATACCAGAAACATTTTCAGACATGATGCTAAGATGTAGTAGTTTGTTTTCAGGTGATAAAGCTTCTTCCTTCAATAGTGGCATTTTATTAGGAATTACTTATGACAGATAATTTCCAGGGGGACATTTGAAATGGATTATTATAAGAAAAGGAATTTTCAAATAGCCAGCTTAAAGCTTAAAACTCTTGGATGAGCCTGGCCAGCGTGGCTCAGTGGTTGAGCATTAACCTATGAACCAGGAGGTCAAAGTTTGATTCCTGGTCTGGGCACATGCCTGGGTTGCAGGCTAGTTTCCCATTTGGGGCATGCAGGAAGCAGCTGATCAATGAGTTTTTCATCATTGATGTTTCTATCTCTCTTCCTCTCCCTTCCTCTCTGAAATCAATAAAAATATAAAATGTGTAGGTGCTCATGCGCGCGCGCGCACACACACACACACACACACACACACACACACACATATATATATATATATATATATATATATATATATATATATACAAAAATTCCTCTTGCATGAAATAGTAAAAGTGTGGTTGATCTAATGGACCAAATGGAACTCTTCGTTACAAATATTATTGCTAATGACGACTTTTAGGTCTTTCATAATTCTGGGTTGCATCCCTTACTGCTAGATTTAATCATGTTTCAGGGAGGGTATTTGACAATTGAGTACTAATGAGGTTTGGTGTACAAATGTAACCTTCTATCAGGTAGGCCAATTAAAATGTTACATCTGAAAAAGCACATATTCTGATTTCTGCTTAGGGACGTATTATATTAACTTACATTTGGATATGCTTTTGCTTTATTCTCTTCAATTAATGACATCTACCAATTTATTCTCTTGTTCAGGCTAGCTCTTCTCCTCAAGGGCAAATGAAAATAAACCCCAGACCATGGATTTGATCCCATAAAAGATAGTTAATACTCACTGAACAGAACATAAAAAGACATGCCTTGCTCATGTCCACACTTTTACTAGCTCTTTTTCAATTGTGATTTTAAAAAAAAGTTCAAATGTGAGATTGGATAGATTTTTTTCAAGGGCATCATTTTCCTCCTGAAAAAATAAATCAAAGCAACCTGGTTAAGAGGGAAATATTACTGTTACTATTTCCCTTTCTTGGATACTCTGGTTTTTTAGAATCCCAGGTAAGGTAAAGAAAAATGGACCAGTCTGGCTCACAAAACCCTAAGAAACTTGATTATCTTCATAAATATACCAGGATCATAAAAACAAGCAATGTAACAAATTAAGCCTAATTCTAAGGCAGAAACCATCATGTATTTCAATTATTTATTTAAACACAAAAATGTAGAATAATGATTATTAAATATAAAAGTACCAACAGAACAATCATCAGAGTACTTAGGACACAAGGAAAGAAAGGAAGCTGAACATGCTATGTCTTCTCTATAGCACAGATTCTGATTATTAGAATTCAATTATGCCATTAATGCAATCATGTCGGTCTATGAACTATAAATTACATGGTCTAATTATTTGGCAGGTTTTGGATCTGACCTTTGATTTTGGTTCTTATTAGTCTGCTTGGGCTGCTATAAAAAAACCCCCAACAAATCCACAGACTATGTGGCTTAAACACAAACATTTATTTCCCCACAGTTTTAAAGGCTGGAAAGTTCAAGATCAAGGTTCCAGTAGGGTTTGGTTTCTGGTGAGAGCATTTTCCCCGGCTTGCAGACTGCACTTTTGTGCTCACATGGCCTTTCTTTGAGAGTGCACAGAGAGAGGGAGATTTATCTCTTCTCTTCTTATAAAGCCAGAGTCCTATAAGATTAAGGCCCCACACTTATGACATCGTTTAACCTTAATTACCTCATAAAGACACTATCTCCAAATACAGTCACATAAGAGGTTAGGGTCTCAACATATGGAATGGGGGGCAAGGGGCACAATTCAGTCCATAGCTGACCCTAAGAAAGACTAAGATTATTAGAATTTAAGAACAAATGTACAGTTCATATGCAGTGGCAGGGCTATGAATGAAGAGTATGGAGCAGTTGAAATTAGAATCCCCAAATTTAATCTAAAACTGCTGAAATAAATGGAGACAAATTATGTGATGGAAATGAGATGCATCATCTGCTCCTCCTTCAAGAAAGGACTTATTGCCGACCTATTGGGAGTGATGTTTGCAGACAGATTTTAGTGGTCAGCTCCTGCAGTTTAGAGAGCTCCTTGCCCAAGGTTACAACTTTCACAGCACTGCCAATATCCAAAGACTGGTCAAGGTAGGGGTGTTAAGAGAGTGCTATTTTGACACAGCAAGTGACAGCTCTTATGCGCCAGTTTAGCTCCAGAGTGCCCCATGGGGTTGGCTGAAGCTATCATCAGGCTGCTTCCTTTTTCTCTGCTCTATGGGTATTAATCTGATGGCACAGCCCAATAAATATTCTGCATATCCCTTTTCTCTGTTCTATGGATGTTAATCTGACGGTGCAGCCTAATAAATATATTCTGCTATATAATTATAAAGCCTTTCTCAGAGTCTGTTTCCTGAAGAACCTAACCTGAAACAGGTTGTGATCCAGTTTCATATGACTAATCAGTTTAGAACCATTATAAGTTATGATCAGAAGCAAAATAATGAGCTGACTTTATGTATAATGACAACTAACTTTACAGCATGATTCATTTGACCCATCACTGTATCCAAGGATTTCTATTGTTTGCTTAGTGCACAATGTGTGTGTATATAATTTTTACGACGTTGGATCATTATATATATACTAGGGGCCCAGTGCACAAAAATTTGTGCACTCGGGGGGCGGGGGTCCCTTAGCCCAGCCGGTGCCCTCTTGCAGTCTGGGACACCTCGGGGAGGGGGGGGAGGTTATCCACCTGCTGGCATGCCTGGCCAGCCTGGGTGAGGGACTGAGGGCCATTTTCAGGCTGCCCACAGCCCCTTCAGGGTTTGCGCACTGGGGTGGGAGGGCTGGTGAGTGCAGGCCTGGACATTTCCCACCAGAGGGCCCATGATCGCACACACCTGATGGGCCCTCACCGCTGAGGGGACACACCTGGCGCAGAGCTGGGTGGCAAGCCAGGGGTGGACGCTGGTGCAGGATCCCTCAGTGGGGCCCTGCTGCTGAGCAAACACACCCAGGGTGGAGC
>PVJC01050884.1:0-11655 GCA_004026665.1 Murina feae | reverse complement strand
TGCTAGGTGAACATGTACATGTGGTGTTTATGCAAATTATTTGGGTCATTTATATATTCAGTTCAATTTGAACAGATCATGACAATATGATAATCTTGAGGAGGAGTAAAGATAAGGTGGAGGATAGAGATACTAGTAGGTTTAAGTTTGGAAAGCCATACTGCTAACTCTACCAGGGCTGATAAGATACAGAAGTCACTGAAGTGAAGTCATTTGAAATGGGAAGGATATTAACTCCAGCTCAGGTTCTCCAAGAGTAGAATTCTGCTTCTCCTGGTCTCTTTCAGCTCCAGGCAGACACTTGCATGCTTTGCTCAACTACCCTCACTATTAAGCTAGTCCCTTCCAAACAAAGGCTAGAAGTGTTTAAGACAACTGAACCACACTTGAGGCCGGAATTAGGATTGCTGCTTTAAGTTCCAAATCAAGGTACACAAGAAATCATGAACTAAGTCTAGTGGATTTGTTCATTAGTTATAATTGTATTTTTCCTTGATTACATATTAATTTAATTCTCCTGTTGAACCTACATTACTGTCCCAAATATTTTTGATTGGTATACTAATACGTTGCCTGTTGCATTTTGGTTTCACATTTTGGTTTCACATTTCAGAGCTGGAGTCTGCTCTAAAATAAAATGATCCTTCGTATGGCCATTCCTGTCTGCTACTCTCTCCACCTATCGAATAGATATTTCCATATCAATTTCACCTTCATTCAAGCTTGGCTTCGTTTTACTTTGGGTGGCAGATCTTAAGCTGAATTCACCATCCCCAGTCTAGCCCAGTGCTGCCTTCTTTCTCTTACCCAACAGTTATCAAGATTATCATTTTCCTGAAGCCTAAGTCTGTTTTAGTTATCACAATGGAAACCTTATAAGCTACATCTTTCTTGCCCCTTTCATAATATTTTTCATTTTGAAAAAAGAACATTCTACACATCATTCCCAATCTCAGAACCTCAGCTGTGTCTTTACAACAGAAATGAAATGGAAACTTGCCAAGTGCTCCAGTAGAAAAAGGAGGTAAAATCATTGCTTTGAATTATTCATAAAATCACAGAATTTAGGACAATAAACAATGACCTGAAACTGAGAAATTCTCTTTAGCTTCTCATATAATTTGAAATATAGTACAATTCATATGCTCACTATTCTAAATATGTGGACGGCTCTCTTTTGGTGAAAAGCACCCAATAGAATTGTTAGAAAAAATAAGATGAGCTTTTCTCTTCTTCCCATCTCTAAAAGCAATTTTTACACTGACATGTCTACAAACATATGTTTTAATAGACCTAATATCTTTATGATGTCATTTTCCCAATGAATACCAAAATACATATTTATTCCTCTAGAATTATTTGGCTCTCAGGTGCTGAGCTACTTTGCCCCTGGAGTTGCATTGCCCAAAGTAATGTGGACACGTTTTCTCATTTTAACTCTTACCTCATATAGAACCTTTGTAACATCTTGCAGCTGTTTTGATTTTTTATTTTTGCTCTCCATGGAAATTCTTTGCAAAGTCAGGAGAAAAAGTGTTGATTTTTTTTTCCTATTCAAAAATTATGGTGGATGAAAACAAAATATGATCAGATGACTTCATTAAAGCCTTTCTCAATTATTTACACAGATACACACGTGATCACTGAAAGGGTAAGAAATTAAGCCATTGAAATTTTAGAGTGTAGGACAACATTATGCCACAGTTTCAGGAAAAGCATCAAGAATTTAGTGAGAGACAGTGGAGAATTTGTGAAAAGTAACCATTGGAAGCAAAATGCTTTGGCTTATTTTTTGTGACAAAGAATAGATATCCTGAAAATAACTAGAAAAACTCTATCCCTTATAATTGTTCCCTAACAGATTATGAGATCCTATGCTAACAGAAAAACTGTGTGTGTGTGTGTGTGTGTGTGTGTGTGTGTGTGTTCTGGTGCTTGCGTGGACATAGGAGAGGGAATTTCCCTTTTCACTATACCTCTAACCTCTATATTACTATATCAATATCAAAACATCTGAAACCGGATACTGACATGGCAATAAATTGGAATGGACTGCTCACTCTCTAGCAAGGATCCAGATCTAAGATGTCAAGGAAGTGAAGGGATTATGTTTGCACTTGAGAAATGAATGTAAAAACTGTGAGGAAGCCCTGGGGAGTCTGAAAATCTTTGAGTCCTGATGTCTGGAAGAAATAGTAGCTGGAGGCTAATGACCTCTCATCACCTCCACTATTTCTCACATAAAATTATTGCAAAAAGTCCCTACTGGTCTCTCTGTTTCTAGCTCTGTAGCAGGTAGAGTGATACTTGTAAAATATGAGGCAAATCATCTTTACTTTTCTGTTTAAAAACACTCTTCTGCATTCAATGGCTTTCCAGTACATCCAAAATAAAATTCAAAATTCTTTGCAAGATAAAAAGTCCCCACAGGATCCTGTCCCTCAGCTACCTCTCTTAGAAATTCTGCAAGCTACCCATCACCCACTCCTATCTGTCACATCAGTTTCCTTGCTGTTTTGAAATAAACCAAGTATAACTCCACTTCTGGGTTTTATCCTTGTCTTTTCCACTAAAATGTAAGCTCAATATTGACAGATTATTTTATAGTGTTAAAATCAAATAGCATGAAATCTACCCTCTTAACAAAATTTTAGGTGTACAGAAAAGTATTGTTAATTATATGCATATTGTTGTAAAGCAGATCTCTAGAATTTATTCATTTTTTATCATTGATACTATTACATATGACCCCTCTATGCAGCCCACCCCCACCCCCAACTTCACCCCAAATTTTTATCTGTGTCCATGGGCTATGCATATAGTATGTATGCATATATGTTCTTTGGCTAATCTCTTCCAGTCCTGCCCACCCTGCTCCCCTCTGACATCTGTCAGTCTGTTCCATGTATCCATGCCTCTGGTCCTATTTTTTTCATCAGTTTATTTTGTTCTTAATTGAAACTATACCTGTTGAATAGCAACGCCCATTTATCTTTCCTACCAATTTTTACTTTATGCTTCTAGGACTTTGACTAATTTAAGATGCCTCATATAAGTTAAATAATGTAAATTTAAAAGGATTTCCTTATTTAAGTCTGAGTAATAGTCCAGTGGACCACGTTTTCTTTACCCATTCATGTGTCAATGGACATTTCGGTTGTTTCCACCTCTTGGCTATTGTAAATAATACTGCAATGCATAATGAAGTGCAAATATCTCTTCCAGATCCTGTTTTCAATTGTGTTTGGATAAATACCCAGAAGTGGGATTGTTGGATCACATTAGTGCTATTTTGAATTACTTTAAGAACTACCATAGCAGTTTTCTACAGCAGTTGTATCATTTTACATTTCCACCAATACAACACAACTGTTCCAGGTTCTCCACATTCTCACTAATATTTGTTATTCTTTTTCCCCCCTGATAATGGCCACCCTATCAGGTGTGATATGAAGTCTCATTGTGGTTTTCATTTGCATTTATCTGCTAATTAGTAAAGTGGAGCATCTCTTCATAGATCTGTGGCAATTTGTATGTCTTCTTTAGCGAAATGTCTGCTCAAGTGCCTTGTCCATGAATAATCAGGTTATTATTGATTTTTATATTGAATTATAGTAATTATGTATTTTGAATACTATATATATGTGTATATATATATATATATATATATATATATATATATATATATATATAGTTTGCAAATATTTTTTAAATCTTGCAGTTTGCCTTTTCATGATGTTATTTCTTTTAACACATAATGGTTTTCTATTTTGTTTTATTATCTGTGCTTTTGATTCATATGCAATAAATCTTTGCTAAGGCCAATGTTATAAATCTTTTCCCTTTTTTCTTCTAGAAGTTTTATAATTTTAGGTCTTATGTTTAAGTTTTTAATTCATTTGGAGTTGATTTTTTGTGAATGGTGTAAAATAAGCGTTCAATTTCATTCTTTTGAATGTGAATAAACAGTTTTCCCAACACCATTTTGTTGAAAAATTTATTATTTCTCCATTGTGTAATCATGGCACCCTTACCAAAGATCATTTGACCCTGTATGAGTTGGTTTATTTATGGGCTGTCTATTGTTTCCTTTGGTCTATATGTCTGTCTTTATGCAGCTACCATACTTCTTTGATTACTATAGGTTTGTAATATGTTCACAGTTATGAGAGATGAAGCTTTCTGGTTTGTTCTTTTTTAAGAATGTTTTGGCTGTTCCAGAGTTTATGTGAATTTGGGGATGGGTTTTTCTATTTCTGCAATGCAAATCATTGCAATTTTGAAAAACTGTAGGTTGCTTTGGCTAGTAGCCATTTAAACAATATTAACTCTTTCAATCAATGGGATATCATTCCATTTGTGTTTTCTTAATTTCTTTCATCAATGTTTTATAGTTTTCATTGTTCAAATAATTCACTCCTTAAGTTTATTTCTAAGAATTATATTCTTTTTTTAAAAAAAGAACTGGAGGGCACCATGGGTCTTGAATCAAAGAAACCCCTGAGCTAAAGCCAGCCCAAAATGAGATTGTTTTCTTAATTTGCTTTTCAGATTGTTCATTAATAGTATATAGACATATAACTGGTTTTTTGTTTATTGATTTTGTATTCTGTGACTTTGCTGAATTTATTAGTTCTAACTCTTTTATTTTTTGGTTTTATAAATTATATTTTATTGATTTTTTTTTTACTGAGAGGAAGGGAGAGAGATAGAGTTAGAAACATCTGTTAGCTGCCTCCTGCACACCCCTTGCTGGAGATGTGCCCGCAACCAAGGTACATGCCCATGACAGGAATTGAACCTGGGACCCTTCAGTTCGCAGGCAGACGCTCTATCCACTGAAAACCAGTTAGGGCTTTTCTTTCTTTCTTTCTTTCTTTCTTTCTTTCTTTCTTTCTTTCTTTCTTTCTTTCTTTCTTTTTCTTTCTTTCTTTTGTAGAAGCTTTAGGATTTCTACATATGAAATCATGTAGTTGGAACTTTTTATTTCCCCATTTTCCCTTCACATTCACCTTTCTACATATTTTGATTGGGGACTTAATTTCATTCACTTTTAAAGTATTTGCTGATAGAGGACTTACTATTGCCATTTTGTTAATTATTTTCTGTTTATCTTGTAGCATTTTTGTCCTACTTTTTCTCTCTTACTGACTTAATTTGTGTCTCATTGAATTTTTTTGTAGTGACATGCTTTGATTTCTTTTTTTTTTTGGTATCTTCTCTAGGCATTTATGAAAACATCTTAGAGTTGTAACAATCTGTTTTAAGCAGATTATTTAACTTTAATTACATACAAAAATCTTTATTCTTTTAACTCTCCCTTTTCCATACATTGTGTTTTTATGTCACTATATTACATATTTTGATTGTGTATCCATTAACATATTCTTATAGTTACTGCCATTTTAAAATAATTTTGTCTTTTATTTTTTATAATAGAAAAAAAGTGATTTCTATACCACTGTTATTGCATTACAATATTTTGTATTATTCTGTATTATGCTTTTACCAGCAAGCTTGATACTTTCATATGCTTTCATGTTGCTGCCAAGTGTCCTTTTGTTTCAAAGTGAAGGTCCTGTTTTAGCATTTTGATAATGTTGTTTTAGTGGTGAAGAACTTCAAGTTTTGCTTTTCTAGCAAGTCTTTAATTCTTTTATTTTTTAAGGCCAGGTTTTGCCTGATACAGTATTTTTGGCAGTTTTTTTTTTTTTTCTTTTCCCCTTAGCACATTGAATATGTTATCTCACTCCTTTCTGGTCAGCATAGTATTTGCTGAGAAGTGCAGTCTTATGGAGGATACCTTGTATGTGGTGAGTCACTTTCCTCCTGCTGCTTTCGGAATTCTCGCTTTGTCTTTGACTTTTGACAAATTGATTATAGTGTACCTTTGTTTGGACTTCTTGGGTTTCATCCTTATGGGAGCCTGTTTGGCTTCTTACATCTGGATGTTCATTTCCTTCCAAAATTTAGAAAAAGTTTAGATAATATTTCTTCAAATAAACTTTCTACCCCTTTATCCCTCTCGTATCATCTTGGACTACCATAATACAATTATCGGTTGGCTTTATCGTGTTCCGTAAGTCTCTTAGTCTTTCTTCACTCTTTTACATTATTATTATTATTTTTTTGCTC
The DNA here is from genome assembly GCA_004026665.1 of Murina feae. Classification (NCBI taxonomy): domain Eukaryota; kingdom Metazoa; phylum Chordata; class Mammalia; order Chiroptera; family Vespertilionidae; genus Murina; species Murina feae. The sequence continues at coordinate 5,520 of PVJC01050884.1, read as the reverse complement.
CTCTGACTGGATAATTAAAAATGATTTGTCTCTGAGTTCACTGATTCTTACTTTTGATTGAGCAAATTTGCTATTGAATACTTCTAATGAATTTTTCAACTCAATTATATTCTTTAGCTCTAAAATATCTGTTTGGTTCCTTTTTAATATTTTCTGCCTCGTTGCTAATATCCTCATTTTGTTTGTTCATTGCTTTTCTAAGTTCATTGAGATCAATGATGGTTACTTTGAATTTCTTGTGAGGTAATTTTATACCTCAATTTCTTTTAGGTCAATTTCTGGAGATTTATCTTGCTCTTTTGCTTAGGTCATGTTTCCCTATTTCTTCAAGTGCCTTATAACTTTGTATTGGGATCAAAGCATTTGGAAAAACTATAAGCTTTCCCAGTATTTATAGAAAAAAAATTTTTTTTAATTAGGGAAAGCCATTCACTAATTACCCTTGCTCAAGATTCTGGGGACCTCTCAAACCTTTTCTGTGGATGCAAGTTTTCTTGATCTATGCATTCAGATTTGCTATGTCCTTCTGTCTGGAGATAATTTCTGCTTCCCTCTGATTTCTGTCTATGGCACTGCAAGTTTTCTGGAGTTTCTGTAAAAGTCCCAGCTCTATTGTTCCCAGGCTTATAGAGTGTGCTGTGTTCCATCATTGCTCCAAGTTGAGGGAGAAAAACCAATCCCTGGGGTAGCTCTCTCAAAAACCGAAGTGCTGGATGCATGCTCCACTCTTCTTTCTTCCTTGAGGAATAGGCTGCCGAGCTGTGTCAGTCTCTGTTTGCTGCATTGAGGCCCCTCTGGAGCAGTAGCAAGCCTCTCATCTCTCTTGTTTTCAGTAGCTCTCAGGCATCTCGAGTATGCCAGGTTTCAATAGCACCGAGACGGGCAATACCGAAATCAGTCACCTGGGTCGCCCCTGGAAAACCTGGAACATTGGAGATGTAATCTACCTTTTCCCCTTGCCAGGGAGAATCCAGGGGTGGGAGTTTTCACCTACTCGTTATACTCTGAGCCATGGGGAAAGACTACAGTGACTGAATGCCACAGACCATTGCCTCTGTTCTCAGTAGCCTCCGACCTGACACCCTTTCATGTCAGCATTTAGATTCAGGCTAGACAGATGCTGTTTCCTTGGGTGGTCCCCCTAAAACTCAGAATGTCAGACGTACGATCCAGATTACTTTTCCCAGTCCAGGAATTAGGTGTTTTCTCTACATTGTATTGTGCTGTGCCAGGTGAGGCATCATTGTGAGAGGGTGCTGTAAACTGTCCTTCCAGCGTTAATGCAGCTGGTTTAGCACTTGCAAGTTGTGCAAAATTTCTTAATTGGTTGATGGTTTTTTCACAAAGGGAATGGGTCCATGTATTGTTGTTAAGTCAGTGTCTGTAAGTGAAAGAAGTTCTGGTGTTTCCTATTCCTCCATCTTGCTGATACCCGGGCAGGAATTTTCAACTTGGACTTCCTCTACTTATGTTTGGAGAATAGACTCTGTTAGATAATAGGCCCTCATGAAAGTTCTATTGAGTACATTATCATTTTCAAACTTTAACATTTTCATTATGGGACATAATTGTTTTTATTATGATTAAAGGTTGTTAAAGAATCAATCTATTACTTTGAAAAGGGAGGAAATCAAACACTTACCTTGGTTTGCCTATTTAAACTGTGTTTGGAGGAAATCAATGAGCATTGGGGAGAAAATATTCTTTTAAGGGTTATTTTGGCTAATAAACAAAGAATAAATGAGAAAATTGATTACCCTTTTAAAATATAAAATAAAATAATGGTTTAAAGCAAGCTTTACAGTGTAAAGTTAAAAGCATGAGGTGCAAGATTGATGGAGAACTTTATTTTGGTGGGATATAGTTGACATTAATTTCTTACCTGAATTAGATCTTTGAAACTTTACTAGCTTTTGAATTTAAAAGAGATTTTAGTTTAAAATTTTCTTTTTACCTTTATGTAAACAAAGATTCATGTAAAAATCAACTATTAGCTAATTGGGAAATTCTTCATTGAGGAAATCTTATTTTAGATAAGCTCTGCTTCCATATTTCAATTTTGACTTTGACGATCTTTCTTCATTTTTTGTTTCATCAAGATTTTTTTAATTTAAAATTGATTGAATGTCCACAGCCAATGAGTTAACTCAAGGAGCTAGTTTATCCAGGAACAAAAACTTCTTGGATAAATGTAAGTTACACTTTGTTTCAGATCTCTAGAATACAAATTCTAAAAATAAAGTTAGGGCAATTTGTTTGATTCCTGAACATAGACAATGGATAATTTTGCCAAAGTAAGCAAACATTCTTGCAACATGTTTATATAATGAATACATGGAGGGAACTTCTAATATAACGCTAGCAATTCCATGTAAGTAAAGAGAATCTACCAAAATCATTACATTCTTTACTTGGCCACATTTCACATTAAAGTTATTTAGTAAATTTTATTGCCATTATTTTAAAAAGATCTATATTTGTTTTGCAATTTTACATTCCAAACAGAATATGTAGAATACTGCAGTATCAGATAAACATGGGGGTTCAATATGTATTCATGTTTTAAAACAGTATTTTTTATTCTTTTATCTTTTATTAAACTATGATTTGGAGCAGTTAGAACATTTCTAGTGACATTTTTATGGTTATTTTTATGACATATACAATAATTTCTTTTTTTCCCCAAAGGCAAAATCTCTCCCTCATACATTAAGATTTTAATTGCTTAAGGCTCTTTCTCTCTATTCTGTGATGAATTTCAATTCCCCCCATTTTTTTAGTTTCGTTTCAGTAACTTAAATATTCAATTTCTAGCCAACTTTGAGTACCGTAGGACCCACATTAACCTTCTTGCCATAACAGTTCCTATTTTCTCTGAAGGACTAGTTCTTGGTAGAACAAAATGGTCAGATGTTCTTTAAACTAAGTCATTTTAGGGCCATTTTCAATGTGGAGACTAACAATTGTAAAATATTAAATGTAAAATAATTGTAAATTAAAGATTCCAGTTAGGGACCATTTGAAGATGAATGTTTCAGGATATTACTGCTATGTAGAAGTTGAATCAGGTCATGGGCAACATTATTCCTTCTTGAATTCAAAACGACAGAGTAATAGATCTCAACTTTCTGAAAGAAAATCAAACCTGAAACATGATGGTGAAATGCTCAAGAGATTTTGATAGAAGAAGACATGGAGTGATCTATGACAAATGTCACTTGAACTAGTAAAATCTGTATTTTTCTTAATTCACAATTAAGAAAATTTCAAACTTTTTTTACATAGATAATTTTGTGATTATATACCAAGTGATTAATGTAAATGTGTAAATCCTTTAAATTCTAGAATAAAGTTATATTCACTTAAGAGAGAAGCTGTGGCTAGTTTCTCTGACTTTTATCCCATTCAATTTATCATTAAATCTGTAGACAGAATAATTTACAATGTAACATTAATCATTGCATCTTTTGATCAGAAACTTGCAAACATACTCATTCTTCTTCTCTTTATATTTAAATTCTTCTTCATTGCTTTAATCTTTATATCCTGGTCTGACAATACTTAACTAAGTTTCATTTATTTTTTAAGTATTTAAGCTCAACTCCCAAGACCATTAAATATTCTTTTCTGTCCTTCCTATGTGTTCTCCCTTTCGTACCCCATGATCTCCACCTTGTGTTCTCCTGGCCAAGAATGCTTTTTCTGCTCCCTTCTGCCATGTCATTATTAGCCATCTTCTAATGACTGGTTTGATTTTTTCTTCTCTCATCTGTTGTAGCTTTGATCACCCTTCTTTCTGAATTCCTTTGTTCTTAAATCTACCCCATAAAAAGGATTGTATAGTTTTGAGATGTAATTTTAAAATTATTTTTCTTTTAGTTTCAGAAAAGCAGTCAATATGGGACAAACAGGCAATCGAGAGCATTCTTTATTTTGCCAGAAATTATTCAGAGTCAAACTTACCTTGTGTTATTGCTCTATCTATGTGATCTCAAAAAGAACTGAAAATCTCTCTCACAGAACCACAGTTTTCCTTAGCATATTAAATGTATCTTTTTTTCTTACTTATTTTCAAAATCAAAACATATCCTTTGGCAAAAATATTTTTCTTTCTCTTATATACATGAGCTTGGATCCCACGGCTTCCCAGCTTGCTCAGGAAGGAAGGAGGCTAGGGCATCCATATGGGTAATCTTGAAACCGACCACAATGTGGGATGTTTGAATACAAGTTCATTGCCTTGCAAAAATCAAAGAATGAAGTCAAGGACAAAAACCAGTTAGTGGAGCCACAGTTTATTGAGCAAAACCAGTCCTGGAAAAGCTGAGGCTAGGGTTGCAGGAGCAGGGCAGTGTCTAGAACTTCCTTTGAATGTCACAGCTGGGTAATAAAGTCTGTTAGTCTATGTTGAGAGTCCCACGTGGCCATAAGCCACATGCACACAAGGGAGCATGTCTCCTGCCATCAACCTCAGAATCTAGCACCTAGGAAGAGAGAAGAAAACAAGAAGATGTGCATACACTTTTTTGTGTATCTAATATAATAAAAGAGAAACATGTAAATTGACCGTTACCACCAGCCAATCAGAGCGGCTGTATGCAAACTAACCCAGCCAAGATGGAGGCCAACAGCCATGGAGCTAGAGCAAACCAAAGGCTTCTGTTGCAACTGCCTGCCTAGACTGGCTGAGCCTCTGCTCACAGCCACGCCCACCAGCCAATCAGAGTGGCTGTATACAAATTAACCCAGCCAAGATGGAGGCTGGCAGGGCGGCTCTGCACTGGGAGCCTCCACGGCCGGCCGGTATAGCTGTGCCAGGTGTCAGCTCAGTGGGAGGAGGGGTCTGGACTGGGGCCTCCTCGGGGCATCCAGGAGCAGCTGTCCTGAGTCTGCTGCCTAGCTCCGCCCCCGGGAGCCTCCGAGGGGTAACCAGGAGTGCCTGTCCCAGGTCCACTGCCTGGCTCTATGCCCTGGGGGCCTCCCCGGGGCATGCAGGAGAACGGGGCCTCTGCAGGGTGTGCAGGAGCAGCCGTCCTGGGTCTGCTGCCTGGCTTTGCCCCCCGGGGGCCTCTGCGGGACATCCAGGAACACCTGTCCTGGGTCCACTGCCTGGCTCTGCCCTGGGGGCCTCCGCGGGGTGTCCAGGAACACCCGTCCAGGGTCCCCTATCTTCATCCGCCCCCCAGGGGCCTCCACAGGGTGTGCGGGAGCGTCTGCTGCACAGTGCGGAGAATCCGAAGCCAGTTCACTGCCCAGCTCCACCCTGAGTGTGTTTGCTCAGCAGCAGGGCCCCACCGAGGGATTCTGCACCAGCGTCCGCCCCTGGCTCGCCACCCAACTCTGCGCCAGGTGTGTCCCCTCAGCGGTGTGGGCCCACCAGGCGTGTGCAATCGTGGGCCCTCCGGTGGGAAATGTACAGGCCTGCACTCACCAGCCTTCCCATCCCCCAGTGCACGAACCCTGAAGGGGCTGTGGGCAGCCTGAAAATGGCTCTCAGCCCCTCACCCAGGCTGGCCAGGC
>PVJC01050883.1:0-11677 GCA_004026665.1 Murina feae | reverse complement strand
ATGGGCAGTAGGCAAGCTTGGGAGGCAGGCAGCACCCAGCCCTGGTCACAGCTCAAAAAAGAGAACAACATGCAGGGGAGGGCAAGAGTCTGAGAGATCAACATAGAGGGGGTGCCTGCTCCAAGCCTCCACAGTGTGCCTGGTGGCAGGTCCCCAGCAGGTAGACACACACAGGAGGACTGCTCCGAGCCTCAGATGTGGCTGGGGGCAGTCCCCAGTGGCCACACACACACACACAAAAGGCGCCTGGCAGACTGGGGCCATCATAGGACATCCACTGAGGGGTTCCAGACTGTGAGAGGGCACAGGCCGGACTGAGGGACTCCCTCCACCCCGAGTGCACAAATTTTTGTGCACCGGGCCCCTAGTATGCTATAAATGTGTTGGGTTCCTTGAACACAGAAGATAATATACCAATTAAGTTCAAATAATTTCCCCTACAAAATTTTTGTGCAAGCATAACAATACCTAATTTTCCTATAGTCATTAATAACCAAAAATAGTCTTGCTGACATAGTGAACTCCAACTCCACCAATTTAAAAGGGTCTCAACTAATTCTCCATTCATCTAAAATAAGGCAGCACTCCTCTTTTTATACATAGTAACCTGAGAGAATAAGAAAAGCCAAAAAAATACTTGAGCCAAGTGTACTGTGATCTAAATATCACTATGAAATTTGGGGAATTCAATGATTTTAAAAACCTCAAGGTCATGAAAAATAAGAGCAAAATTTAAGAACACTTCCTATATAATAAAAGCCTAATATGGAAACTGTCCCCTCTGGTGGTTGTTCCACCAAGAGAGCGAAGTTCAACCGCTCGCTATGTCATGTGCTGGCCACCAGGGGGCGGTGCAGAACATGGCAGGCATCGGTGTCAAGCTGCAACCTCGCACCGGCTACCTGGGGGCGGGGGTGACAGGGGCAGAGGTGCGGTAAGAATGCAGGATGTCTGCCCAAGCTCGCTCTCACGCCCCCTGCTACCCTCCTCCAGGATGCCAAGGCTCGTGTGCCAGGGAGCCCGCCCACCGTACACGCACGCTATCTTCTAGGTAAGCTAGGCTGCAGCTGCCAGGATTGCAGGGGCTGGTTCCCGCAGGAGGCTGGCCAGAAGAGAGCGTACTGCCCGCCCAGCTTCCACGTGGTGCCAGTGGGCAGCCCAGAGGCGCACACTGCACCCTGGCCCGTGGCATCTGGCTGTGCTCACCGCATCTCCACGTGGGGACTTGGGCACCATGACTCAGGTGGAGGGGAGCGCATGAGGGCCCAGGTGCTGCCCACGGCCCAGAGGTCAGCTGGGACTTGCCCTTCCATGCCAGACACTCGTGTTTCGATCGCCGGCCAGGCCTAGGAACCATACCACCCAGGAATTTTGTGTACCGGGCCTCTAGTATGATTACAAACTATGTTCCTATACGTACGTATCTATGCTGAAGTTTCATTTATAAATTAGGCAGAGTAAGAGATTAACAACAATAAAATAGAACAATTATATTAATACTCTCCAGCAATTCTTCTATTTTTCAGTCCAAACCTATTCCTGAATCTACTTGGTGCCACTCATTTCAGGGGATCCCTTGCCTAAGTCTTCCTAAGGGCTCAATTCGTGCTGGTGCAACACACAGCAGGATGGCACCAGATCTTATCAGCTACAAAACAGCGTACCATTTAAAATGTATATTTATATCCGGAATTTTAATATTTAATATTTTTGGATCACAGGTAACTGAAATCATGGAACACAAAACTGTGGATAAGGGATACTACTATATATAGATTAATGACCCAAGAAAATCTCATGGCTAAATCACCCATGCTAAGGAGCTCTTACATTCTCAATCTTATTTCTTAAACACATGCAGTTTCACATATTTTGAAAATAAAAAGAATTACAAAGGCATATGGAAAAGCACTCAGTTCTATAACAAAACTGCAGAGGTCAAGAAATGGCTAGGCAATAGTGAGAGATTCAAAGTGTCAATCACTTGTGTTTATGGATTTATTTTTTAAAAAAACTCATTATTTTTCAGAATGGTTTGCTCTCAACACTAAAGGTGCAAAATTCTTAGAGATAAAAAAAAAGCTGGATTAAAAATATGATCTCATCAAAAATGTAATGACTATGAGCACATTTCTAGCTAATAGAAAATGTTAGATCACTGCACGACAAACTACGTATTATACAACAGCATGCCAATTAACATTTTAGTAAACAAATGCTAAATTTTTATTTCTCCTAAGATTATAGTTCTTAAATATTTTCAATTAACTTTTAAAGAGAAAAGGTAACCATATATATTAAGGACATTATAAATAAGTCTCCTAACTTCCCATGCATTTACTAACAGTCTACAGAGCTCAACAGCCTCTATAATATGCAGGCAACATAAATGGAAAAAAAAAAAAAAGGCTTCCTGTCCCACTTCTAATAAATTGCAGAGGCATAATATTTTCTCAAGTTCATTTTATTAACAAAAAGAGCAAACTGTTTTTGAACAAAGGCAAAGCATGAATCATAGTAACCGGCAACATATTAGACATGGAAAAATTAACAATATTAAGTAAAATATAAACAGATGAGATGCCTCTCACATGTGTATATATATATATATATATTCATGCTTTTTCAATAGTCTCTTAGTCAACTTTCAGTGTAATTTTCACCAACAGTCTAGCAGCTCAAACACAAATGCAGGAGCACAATGGTAACTACTTTGGGCTCATTGCAAGTATGAAAGTAACCTATGCCAGAGTTTCATGTAAACCTGCAATTTGTGTTTCTTTAAATGTTCCTGACACTGAAATCAATGTCCAACTAATGAAAAAAAGGAGAAAAGAGGACATTAAATACTTGTACTTTAGAGGCAGAAAAAAATGAGATACTTTAAATGATCTTGTACACATTCATGTAACCAGGAATATAACCAATCCTCATTAACTTAACTTATTTACTAGTAAAAATACATTTGTAAAAGTCACACAATAGAAAGATTATGAGCCATTGATCAGTGTGCCTGCACTTGAAAAAAAACAAACAAGAAAAGATAAATAAGTTAACTTTAGTTAGTGTAGTGTTAATTTAGTCATTCACATAATGAAGTATCCACGGGACAGAATCTACACATAAGTAAGTTTTCTGTTCACCAATCTACAGGCACTAATGAAACTATACACTGATTAAAACCCAAAAGCCAGTCACTTAAACACAACTGAGCATCTAGCCAAAAATAGGAGCACCGGTGCTGAGCATCACTGAGCGCATGCAAGTTTCTGAAGACATTTTTCGGCAGTTACTTGCTCTTTAAGAATATACTACTTTACTAAATTAATTAAGGACTACATGTTATTCATTACACCACACAGAATTCTTCTCACACTTTTTTTCCTGTGTGCTAAAGCCTTTTACTAGAATGGTGCTACTTTCTAAAGTTTCATTAATTACCATTTCAGGTAGATATGATGAAAAAAATTAGACAAAATCTGACAGATGACATTTGAGCACCAACTACAGCAAATTTCAGGTCAAGATAGCTTGCAAGTCAGTTCTCTTGTTTTGAAAATTACCTTCCACTGTTATCTTCAGTATTGAAGCTGAGATCTTCAAGGCCTATTTGTTCACCATCAGGAAAACTGCAATGCGTATCTAAGATAAAAAAAAAAAAAAAAAAGAAACACAGATTACATTTCCTAATGACCAGTATTTTTTTGCATGTCTTTAAATTATCTTACCAAGTATGGTATTTAAGCAATAAAGACTTGCTGGGTTGTGAACAAAGCTGTCTTTAGGGAATTTGTGACCTTAGTCAGGTGTAAGCAAACACAAGGAGAAATAAAGGAGAAAAGAAAGGTGCAATAGATATCCATAGTTAGAAAATGAAAGGCACTGCCTCACTTTGTCCTCCAGGGACACTGGGGTGGGGTGGGGGGGGCGCAGCTGAAGAAGGAACAGGAAATGGTGATGTACACTCTGAAGACTGTATAACCATAAAATGTGAAGTCAATTATCACAACAAATATCACGTGCAAATATCACTGACAAATACCTACCAGCACTCAAAAACTTACCAAAAAGTTGGCTGCTTCTTTGGAAGGAGAAAAAATTACTAAAAGTGTTTTAATACTTAAAAATCATCAAATGCGTGGCTATTAGACACTAGACAGTGGTTCTCAACCTTCTGGCCCTTTAAAACAGTTCCTCGTGTTGTGGCCCCCAACCATAAAATTATTTTCGTTGCTACTTCATAACTGTAATTTTGCTACTGTTATGAATTATAATATAAATATCTGATATGCAGGATGGTCTTAGGCAACCACTGTGAAAGGGTCGTTCGACCGCCAAAGGGGTTGCAATCCACAAGTTGAGAACCACTGCACTAGAACGAGGGAAATATGTAAAATATAAAGCTGACAATTAGCCAGGCAACGTTCTCATCTCAGGAATTCTTCTGAATGCTCAGATTGTCATTAAGGTCTCTGGATAAAATTAACAGTGGATGATAGATGTTAACTAAACTTACTGTGGCAATCATTCTGCAATACATACATACGAACATACACAAAACATTACGTTTAATACCTCAAACAAAACAAAAATATTAACAATGGGCTTCTCTCAATGAGGTTTTTTTTCTAAGACATTTTTGGGAGGAAGAGGGAATAATAACTGATGATTCCATTATCTGCATATATTTCTAGAAAAATCAGAAAAAGTTATCTTTAAAAAAGTTACCTTACTAGCTAGGCTATAAATATCTCTAAAAAGAAAGAAGTCAAACATCTGAAACCTCCCTAGGGGCTGGCAAACATCTACTACAAATGGGCAGAGAGTAAATACTAGTACGTAGGTACCACAGGCCACAAATGGACTCCGTTTTATAACTTTACAACAGAAAAGCTATTCTTAGAGGACCACAGGCTATACTGGAGCAGGTTCCCCACCCCTGTTTCACTCAGTAAGTAGCACCCATTAGGTGTCTGAACAGGCAAATATTACCTAATTTTCTTCAGTTCTCACCATTTAGTTTACCCCATATATATTAGTATTGTCTCATAAATGACAATAATTAAAACAGAAAGAGAAGCAGAAGTAGAAACAGGAGCAAATCAGCAGCAGCAGAACTGGCTTTATTCATCTCTGTGAAATGACACCAGGCTCTGCACCTTCATCTGGGGGCTGTGCTGTGAAAGAGTCGTTGAATCCGCCCAGGCTGGTGTGCTCTTCCTGCTCCTCGTTCTCGGTGTCACATTCCACATCACTGTCACTACTCATTCCTGCCAGGAAAGAAGGGAAGGACACGTCTCTGACAAGCAGCCACTTCATATGAAAGGCAGAGGAAATCTTACAACTCAACTGTGATTCCCACTGAATTTTACATTGCACGCCAAGACAATATAAGACACCACACAAAACAAGGAAAACTAACCACACAAACCTCAGTTCTAATTATTAGAGCATGGTCTTATTTTTGTCCTCAAAGATTAAAATTACCCTTTCCACAGTACCTGAATTTGAAACCAGTATTAATTTCATTAGACTGAGATTTTTTATTCTGAAGTCACACTGCATTTTCTAGATTCATAAGAGATAACAGTAACTCTCAATCCTGACTAGACATACATATAATTGTTTCTAGCCTAAAACATATAAACATGCAACACTACAGTTGTCCAGAGGGTGTAACCTGGGGGTCTTTCACACTCCCCGGGAATAGGGGGGGTAAAATCTTTGGACCTACCACAGAAGGGAGTCGATACTGAGACTAAAACTCTGCCTACTGGCATAGGAAGACAGCAGGGAATTTTGTAAGGCTAAGTTCATATAAGAATTCAAACTAAAGCCTGTGTACTTAAACAATTTAGGTTTGAGATTTAAAGGTTAAAAAATCAGGAAATTAACATAAAATTGGCAGCGGCTAGGGTTATACGAACAAAGCAAACACAAAATCCTTTGAAGGGAAGGCTCTAGGTAAAGAGAATAAGCACATTCCATCCAGTCTTTTCCACTGAATGGAGCTTAAATGTGGACAGAATGCATGAAGCCGCTATTTAAGGACTCTGAAAAGTAAATAGAAACAAGCATATTGGTGTAGACCAGAATTTGAAGTACCATCAAATTGGCCGATTTAAACAAGACTCAGAGTCTCATAAAATCATATTTAAAATGTCCAGGATACAATCCAAAATTACCTCAGCATATGAAGAACCAGAAAAAGATAATCAACAAAAATCAATGCTGAGATGACAGAAATGTTGAAATTATCTAACAAATAACTTCAAAGTAGATATAAAAAGGCTCATGAACACTCTTGAAACTTGTTAAAACTAAAACCTCTTTGGAGGAATGCTTCCACAATCCAGGTACAAAATTATCATAGAAAAAATAAAATAAAGAATTCTTAAAGGATAGGGTTGGGAGTCTCAAAAAGTTGTGTTCCAATCAAAATTTACAAAACAAACAAGGCCACACCACAATTCACCTGAAGTCAAGCAGATATACAGACAGAACAATACCATGAATCTTTCACTATCATGAAATAACTTGTAAAAGACTAACGTGGAAAACAAAAGGATACTTTTAAAATTACTAAGTACTTCTAGAAATGAAAGACACAGTCATTTTAAAATTAAAATTTTAACAGATGAATTTAGAAAGTTGAAAAACAGGTTGCAAGCTTAAAGATAGAACTGAGGAAATCACCCATACACCAAAGAAAAATCAGATGCAAATTATAAAATAGAGGTTTAAGAAAAAAGGGTACAAAAGGGAATGTTTCCGATTGCCATAGAGATAGCAAAAGTAACAAAGGAGAGGGACAATATATTAGGAGAAAGTGGCTGTGAATTTCCCAGGATTAATGAAAAACATTCTAAATAGAATGAAAATTAAACTATAACTACCAATAGCTCTGGAATGTGGCAATAGCAGTGTTTAAAGGGAAAGTCAGAGCATTAACGGGTTTTATTAGAAAAGAGAAAAAGGTTTCAAATTAATGATCAAAGTACTCATTTTAAGAAACTAGAAAAGGGAACACATAAACCCAAAGGGAGAAAAATAAAGAACAGAAATAAAATTATCAGAAAATAACAGAAAAAACTTCTAAAGAGACTTTAAAAATAGCAAACAAAATCCAGTATCAGGAATAGAAGAGGGGACATCACTACAGATCCTACAGACATTACAAGAACAATAAGCGAATAGAAACAACTTAATGCTCATGAAATCAAGAACATGGATGGAAAGGACAAATTCTTTAATTCATACACAAACTACCAAAGTTCATTCAGATAAAAATATAGATAACTTGAATGTGTATTTTAACTACTAAAGAAATAAAATTTGCAGTAAAAAGCCAACAACCAAAAACAACAACAAAAAACCACCTTCCAACAAAAAACTGTAGCTACAGATGGCTTCACTTGGTGAACTCTTCCCCTTCTGGTTTTTAAAAAAATATATATTTTATTGATTTTTTTACAGAGAGGAAGGGAGAGGGACAGAGAGTCAGAAACATCAATCAGCTGCCTCCTGCACACCTCCCACTGGGGATGTGCCCGCAGCCAAAGTACATGCCCCAAACCAGACAGGGCCCCCTTCTGTTTTTAAGAAGAGTTTATGTAGTACTAGAGGCCCGATGCACAAAATCTGTGCAAGAGTAGGCATTCCTTCCTCCTGGCTGTCTACACCAGCTTCCCTCTCGCAGCCCTGGCTTGATGGCAGGCCTAATTAACATATTATGATTTTATTATTATAAGATTATTTCTCCCTTAACTATTTAGAAGACACAGGCAACGTATGGATATCTCTGAAATCTTTTTAAAAGTATGTCTTTATTGATTTATTTTTTAAAATATGTTTTTACTGATTTCAAAGAGTGAAAGAGAAACATCCATGATGAGAGAGAATATTCGATCAGCTGACACCTGCGTGTTCCCCCACCAGAATGAAGCCCGTAACCTCAGCATATGCCCCAACCCAGAATCGAACCGTGACCTCCTGGTTCATAGGTCAACACTCAATCACTGAGCCACACTGGCTGGGCTGAAATCTCTTTAGCAAAGAAAAGAAGAAAAAGTACTTCCTGCTTTAGAAAGTGAACAGTTACTGTTTAGAGATCAACCCACCACTTCCATGAAGTAACACCACCACCACCTTGTGGCCTTTCCTGGAACTGTTCTGAAAACAATAAAACCCAGTTATTGAAATTTAGGCACAAATTTTACCTCTTGGTACTAGTGTTTCAGAATTCCTGACAGATACTAACCTTCAGGATGCTCAAACTGAAATTCTCTGGATTTCCAAAAAACATAACTTATTCTTTAAATACTTACAACATTACATTTTCCAAACTCTTCATTCATTATATACTTTTTAAAAAACGGTTTAATTTGTAGTATTTCTAAGAACTGTAGGTTATAGTGAATATTCAAATGCTGGCAAATGCTGTGAATATTACTAGATAGTATTTAAATAAATGTAACGTTTAGAACTTTTAGCAAGGTTTATAGTACTGCATATAGAATCATAGGTGGAAAATGCCAATTAAAGGAATTATTTTGTTTCCCAAACACCTATTTCTTATAACACTACTCTTCAGATCCCTGTATAGTATAAGCCCATGAATATTACACAGCAGCTGACAGGGCCATGCACACTTACAAAATGACAAAGCTCTATTAACCAGAATCAATTTGCTTGTGATCACTTCTTTCCAAGGTGCTCCTGTTTATCTTAACCTTTGATTCTAGTTTCTACTTTCAACTTGCTGTCAATAGATTCCTTCAAACCAGTCATGTTTCTGTATTGATTGTTAAGATGAACTCTAACAGGAGAATTAGAGTAACTTTGCCATTTTTTTATTTGAATCATTTTTCTCAGGATTCAGGAAAACATACACTTTCCAAGAAATACTACATTAAAAAACTACTACTGGTCTCTTATCAAGTCTTAAGATGTGGAAGTGCCCTAGCTTTGTAAATATAACTAGAAAGACAAATTAAAATTAGTCTCTTGACCTCTAGCATTTAATAGCTGAACTACTAGGTCAAAAGGTCCTGTACAACTTTTTACCATCAGTAACTGAGAGGGAGCAAACACTTTCAAATATTTTCATTTTTTGAAATGAGACTAGCCTCTATCCAGCAACAGGCCTCAAGCTATCTGCTATGCCTTGCCCCATATACTGCAAAGTCTACTACCCACTGCATTCAGCAGTAATAATTAAAGCAAACTAGTGATGTTTCATCTACTCTAAGAAATTTGAGTACTGGACCTTTCTTGATCTCACTAGAAGGTGTCAACAGGTTTTCACACACCTGGCTGTCACTGACAGTAATAATAAGGTACCACTAAACATAAGATGTTTTAGAGATGTTAGTGTGAAAAAAATTATAAATAGGGTATTTCTACACCAAGCGCCTACCACACTTTTTGAGCACCCTTATGCTCAGTACTGTCCAAAGTTAACTTTCGAGTTGTAACTCCTTATTCACAGGCGCTCAAATTTCTGATGCTTGGAAAATACATTAACCACTTGGTATATCAAAAACTTATGCTTCACCTGTCTTCTTCCTTTCTAACAGAACCCAATATTGTTTCATATTACCATGTAAAATGGGTCACAGAGGGAACCAAATGTTTAAATTTTGCCAAGTTTCCTTTTCTTGCCAGTGATTGAGAAATAAGAGGAAATTAGGAAGCTGTTGAGGTTCTTTGCGAAAGGCTTTCCTTGTTGATAGAGACATACAGAAATAATCCTTCCTTACTCCCAGAATGTGTTGACTCTATGTAAAGTTTGTGTTGACTGCAGCAACCAACTTGCCATCCTGAGGGAAGCTGAGCCAACTCACTGAGTGGCACAATAAAATATGATAGTGAGTGGCTAAATTTTCCAACCCTTAAACTGCCTTACCAGAATTAGGCGAAACTTCTTGTTATTACAAGAGTAAATTTTTCATACTGTTTAAGACAGCTAGTTTGAGTTTTTGTAACATGTTAAAACCTCTTAATCAAAATTCCAAAAGGAACCAGCAATGCTGGAGCATCACTTTGTATTCCCCTCAGATAGGCTGCCAGTGCGGTCTGTACCAAGCGTGCCACAGCTCTGCTCTGGAATGGGTGTTCTGATACCCATGTCTTCACTGAAAGGGATCTGTGCCAGTTCAGTAGCTACTTAAACAGAGCACAGTTTCCCGTTTTAGACAAACCAAGAAAGAAATCGGTCTACCCACAGGCATTCTGTAAAGGAGGGGTGAGGCACCTTTATTCTGCCAAGGGCATTTGGATATTTATAACATCATTTGAGGGCCATACAAAATAATAACTCACCCCTAATGCCTTGGCAGGGCCAGACCAAATGATTTCTTGAGCCTCATACGGCCTGTGGAGCGGAAGTTCCCCAACCCTGCTATAGGGTATCAACTGGGGGAAAGGAGGGGAGAGTCAAGCTTTTCAGCATCAAGCCATTAAGCATAAGATTAATACAAGCTTCCCATATGGTCCCAGTTAGAAAGAAAAGGCTGGTTGATACATGTCATATGTAAGAAAAGTCAAATTTTACTGACACTCAAGAACTTTAAGAGACCACTTTGTTAGTCCCAAATTCTTACCTAGTAAATACAAATAATACTTTCTTTTAAAGCTTCTTTAGACAGCTTGAGAAAGTTAGAGGGGGAGAAAAGGTGGTAGTGGAGGAAGAAGAAAGATGCCAACCCACAGTGATCTGACACAGAAAATTTCCTTTTAGGTATTCAGCTCCAATAGAGCCTTGTTGTTCCTAAGATGGATATAAGAGACACACTGAACTTTCTACCAAAGTTTACCAGTGTGAAAAATAAAGGTTTTTTGAGAATTGGCTCCTGCTGATGATAGAATACCCACAGCAGTGAGTAAGGCCCCAATCCTCTCTCACAAACAAAGCAGATTCCAAAAGACAGGAGTTCCTTTTGTCCACTGTGTTCCCTCCTTCCAGCCTCCTGCTCACTGCCTATACTGAGATGCCAGCGTAAACTGATAAATGCCAAGGGCATACTTCTGGGGCAGTGCTGATCTGTACGTTTATAACAACTTTTCTTATTGAGTTTTAGGTGCTTTATATCATAACATTCCTCACATAAAAGAAAATGTGTTATTGAGTAACACTGACTACTTAGTAAATATTACCAATTATTTTTCTTATTACATATTTGTTCTTTGAGCTCCCTATATTACAGCACTCATTTTTTAAAAAAAAATATTTTTATTGATTTCAGAGAGAGAGAGGAAGAAAGAGAAACAGCAATAATGAGAATCATTGATCAACTGCCTTCTGCACCCCCTGGGTACTGGGGATCGAGCCCACAACCTGGGCATATGCCCTTGACTGGAATCAAACCCAAGACCCTTCATTCCACAGGCCAACACTCTATCCACTGAGCCAAACCACCCATCATTTTATGTTATAACTAGAGGCTCAGTGCATGAAAGTCGTGCGGGGAGTTGGGGGGAAGGAGGGGAAGAGTCCCCTCAGCTCAGCCTGTGCCCTTTCCAATCTGGGACCCCTTGGTCATACATCCCTTCTCACAATCCTGGACCAATGGTTCCTAATCGCTCACCTGCTTGCCTGCCTGGTTGCCCCTAACTGCCCCCTCTGCTGGCCTGGTTGCCCCCAACTGCCCCCCTCTGCCAGCCTGGTCGCCCCTAA
>PVJC01050882.1:0-11658 GCA_004026665.1 Murina feae | reverse complement strand
TCTGAGATGTCCAAGTGGTGTTTAGGGAGATAGGGCTGATGGCAGGAGTCTGGGTGCCTGGGAAATTTTAGTTTATAAAATCCTGAGGCAGCTACTGTGTGGGCGGGCTTAGCTGAGCCACTGCTGGTCTGCCCTGGGGGAGTGAGGCCCTGTGGGCAATAAAGTCCTAGGCTCAGCCAGCCCACAGTGTCCTAGCTGAGAGGGGACAGGCCCTGCGGGGAGTAAGGCCCTGTGGGCAAAGTCCCAGGCTAAGACGGTCCCTCTGCAGCGTTGGGCAGGTGCTCCCAGCCTCTCCCCTCCAAACATACACCTCCCAGGATGCAACCACCACATGTGTGAATTTATCCCCATGACACACTGTCCTGAGAGGGCACAGGCCCTGGGAGAGGAGGTGGGTACAAGCCCTGGAGAAGTAGGTGGGCACAGGCCTGGGGAAGGAAGGCCTGGCATTCACAGATGGAGGGAGAGTGCAGGCAGCTGGCAGGCCAGGCTGAGCCTTACACCCACCTGGGCCGGGAGCTCTGACCCACTCGGGCCGCACCGCTCACCCCTGAGCAGCTCTGGGGCAGGAAACGGGTGTCCACCGACTTGGAATGAGCAAAGCTCCACACGTGACTCCTTCCACCTGCAGCCAAAGCTGGGAGATTCCAGGAGAGAGACTTGGAGTCAGTGCTGGAACCGCTGTGGGGTCGGCCACCGAGAAACGAGGACTTTCCATGCAGTGTGAACTGTGCGCAGCCACCAGTCCTCCCCCTGCCACTGCCTCTTCCCACCCCCCAGCTGCTCCCGGGACAGTTCCCAAATGCAGATGCATCCTGCCCAGCACTTCCAGGAATTCCCACCCACATTCATGGGAGAAGAAGGAAAGCTCAGCACGATTTCCTCTCCAGTTAGAATCACTCCAAACTCCGCACAGACTCTCTAGCACACCCTTCTTCCACATAGCAGCTCCTGTGCGACCCCAGGCATGACAGCAGCACTGCTGTACAATGTGCCTCCCCATGTAACTCCCTGCCTGTCCCTCAGGAGCCTGGGGCCGAGGACCTCCAACCACTGCTCAGCGCCTCCTCCAGGGGCTGATCCTGGAATAACTCGCCTCCCAAGAGCCAGGCGGACACTGTCCATTTTTACGCTCACATTTCTGAGCAAACATCCCCCCTCTTCCACCTCAGGGGCCTGAGTGTGTGAATGTGCACAGGAGGGTGGACACAGGCCCTTCCTCGTGTCCAGCTGCGGGAGCAGCACCGAACTCTGTCCCATCGGCCAGGACACGTGTCCCCAGGCTCCCCCTGGCCGCTCCCCTGGGCCCTGCAGCCACAGCGCGTGTCACCAGTGCAGAGCAAGGCAGGTGGTGTCCCACGTGGGTTGTGTGGCAGCAGGAAGGAGAGAGCCAGCCCCTCGGGCTCAGGCAGGATGGCGGGGGCCACATGGTCTCTGAATCCCTAGGGGCCTCCCCTACCAGGGGCCGAGCAGTGCGCAGCTTCGGGGACCCGGGGCAGAAACGTGGGTTTAGGGCCCAGGGGCTCCTGGGCATCTGCAGAGGAACCCGAGGCGGTTACTTACCTGCTCGAATCCGGTCAGTGTCCTGTGGCTAAAGAAACCCCTGCAAACACAGCACCTTCAGCCAGCAGAGCGAGGCCCTGAGAATCAGAAGTCAGGCGTCCCTTCCTCCTGGAGGCGCAGGAAGAAGTCCTCGTCCTTGTGGGGGGCCTAGTGGTGGCTGCCACCCCGGCTCCTGCTGCTCCCCCACGTCTTCCTCCTCCCACTGACCCCAGCTCACCCACCACCGCTCTGAACCGCCTGCCTCGCTCTTCAAGGGCCCTGTGAGGACACTGGCTGCACCTGGTGACCCAGGCTACACTCCTCATTGAGACCCTTAACCATCAGGCCTGCGAGGTTCTTGTTAGCACGTTCAGTGGACGCTTCCCAGGTGCCTGGGGTTAGGGCATGAGCAGCCTTGGGGCTCACTGCTCAGCTACAGGATTCCTCCCATGCAGCTTGCTCTGTGGGTGACCTTTCTTCCTGAAAAGGAATTACACCCGAGAGACTGTCGGCATCTCATCATCTGCTGAGATGAGAGGAGTAGAGCCTATTTTGATCTGTAAGTTTTCTCACAAAACATAGACGATAGAGACCAGTAATGAAATCGAATGGAACTGGGAAAGGTGGTGCCCATGACACAGCCTAGTCACACCAACCATTTATTCCTTCTTTCTATATGCCAACCCCTCCATCAGTACGCGATAGGTGCAGCCTCACGTCACACTCACACAGGTTTCCTCCTTTACCAACAAATAGACTGAACAAAATCAAATTGAAATGCCTGGGCCAAAGTCACTCAGCGGGCTGCTGGCAAGGCCAGGATTCTCACTCTGGTCTATGGGGCGCCAGAGCCCATGATCATTCCTGCTGCCCCTGTGCCAGGACCCCGAGAATGTAGGGGCAAGGTGGACAGTGAGATAGCCCACTGGGGACTCCATAAACCCGTGTCCCTGCCTAAGGCAGCTGCTACTCAGGTGATGGGTACATTTGTGCCAGGACTGACTAGGAGACCCCGAATGATTACTCTGACATGTTTTTGTGAAAGAGAGGCTAAGGGACTATCTGGCTATAGCCACCAAGTAGCCTCGTTCTCCTGCCTCCTTAGGCTTTTATTGTACAACAGCTTCAACTAAAATTAACTACTAGATACTATCAGTAGGGTAACATCCTTGAGAAGATACATGCGTCTGTCCCGTCCTTTAAGCAAGGACGTGTCTAAGTAAACGCCTGGGGAACTGGACTTGTTTGGAAAAGTCAAGGCAGGGGCTGTCGCCTTTGGCAAGGTCCCCCCAAAGGCCCCTGACCTTTCAGAGAATCCTCCCTACAGACTTTCCAACCAAGTCCTGTGCTTCCCCACACATGTGGTCATTTATGAAAGAGAGACCCCTCGCCTGAGGCTCTCATCTTCATTTGAGGATAACAATTATCCAGACCAACTGCTCACTGGGCAGACCCTCTCTTCCCAGAGGGTTTTCCTGAACCATGGCCTGGCCTTGCCCCCCAGTGATGACTCTTACCTTCCAGGGATTGCCATGTCACCTCCTCCAGAACCTGCCTCTGCCACCTCATACCAATCTGACAGCTTTTTCTATTGTTTGCCTTTTGTGTATTTCAGTAAACTTCACTGAAGTATAACGTATATAAAGGGTGCCCATGTCACTGTTTCTCGACAAATGTATGTACCTGTGTGACCACCACCTGAACCAAGATGGAATCTTGTCATCTCCTCACAGCTCCCTCCTGTACCTTCCAGCCTGCCCTCTCTCCAGCCCTAGTCCTAGGCAACCGCAGGTCCCCATGCTGTCGTCGTAGATTGTATTGTTTTTTTCTTGAGACTAAGGTGAATAGAATCATACAGTACATGCTCTCTCATTCCCAAATTCTCTCTATTAGCATGCTGTTTACTGGGATCCATGTTGCCACCTTTACCAGCAATTTGCATTGCTGAATAGTATTCTTCCATAGTTGTATTTTGACAAACTCAGAGTACATTGATGCAAGAGGTCCACTGGACTTCATAACAACTACTCTAAAGAAAAAAATAAACTAAAGTGGCCTATCAAATTACAACATTTCCCTCACAAAATCTACACAGATACAGTCACGTCATCCATAAGGACGTGGTGGTCAATGGTGGACCACACACATGACGGTGGTCCTGTGAGACGGTAATGCAGCTGAAAAACTGCTCTCTCCCATTAACAGCGGCCATTATGCTGTCCCAGGACAATGCATTACTCGCCTGTTGGTGGTCTACACAAGCCCAGTGTACACACACAGTTACAGCGGTGGGCTCACATCTACTTGTGTGTGAGCACACCCCACACTCCATGACGTTTCCACAATGACCGAATCACCTAGGGGCACATTTCTGAGAATGCTGGCTATAACTATTACAATAGACCATTTTATAATCTCTTTATTTTATTAAAATACATACATCCCCAAAGATAATTTTATAGAAATATCTATATTAATATGACTCCTGTCAAGCAAAGGCAAATGTTAACAATTGCTTAGCATGAGTTTCCTATAGCATTTTCATTTGGTACTTAAAAAATAATATTTTTATTGATTTTTACAGAAAGAAGAAGGGAGAGGGATAACGAGGTAGAAACATTGATGAGAGAAAAACATCACTGACTGGCTGCCTCCTGCACACCCCCTACTGGGGATTGAGCCTGCGACCTGGGCATGTACCCTGACTGGGGATCGAACCAGTAGTCTTTTTGTCCATGGATCAATACCACACAGACCAGGCACATTTGGTACTTTTTAAATTAAATAAAAATGGCTTATTCAGTTATATTTGCAGTACACTGTAAATATAATTTAGGAATTATAAAACATACACATTTATTCAAATGAGCCATTACATAAATACATATTCAGAGACTTAATCATTTGCTCATACTGAAAACTACAATTTAATAGTCTGGGATGTGCCTGATATTTTTTGTTAATCGTCTATTTCACACCATTCTCAACTCTCTGCTCTATTAAAAGGTCTAAATCCTGAAAACTTTATTTGCAAGTCTTTATTGCCACGAAGATCAGAGACAGTTATGCCAAGAACGGGTGGGTTTAGGAAGGTGAGAGAGAGTATCCTCACATGGATCTGTCAGTAGAGGCACTGGTGTCAGTAACTCAAGAATGGGACTCTGTCTGGGGACTCTCAGTGCCCTGTTGAGCATCTCCTTGGTCAGTACAATTGACGTTAGGATGGATGGGAGTGGCCGCCCTACAATTCCAGAGCTTCCCTGTTTTTTCACTTCTCAAAATGTCCAGTGGTTTTGTTAGCCTCTCATTTCCCACATAAATAGAAAACAACAAAGTCACACCATCCTAACTTCTAAAAAAAAAGAAAAAAAGAAAAAAAATGTTCAGCTTTCCTTGAACTTATCAGAGAGTGGAGGTCTCCATGTAACCAAGGCTGTAGGAGTGGCTGAGAAGAACTCTGCCCAAATTCTAAAGGGGGTGGGGTGATTAGCATATCAGTTTAGAATGCAACTGAGATACAAAGGGAACTTGTGGTCTGAGCTCCCTATCAGAAAATATTTACAATTGGATCTATGAAGGTTAAGTATTTAATTACTTAGTATGAATGTAATATAAGACAAGATTGGACCGAAACTGGTTCTGAAGGCAATATTTAAGTTCCACAACTGGGTGGAAAAAGGCTGTAGCTTCCATCTTTGTGTAGTCTCTCTTATTGACACCCTCTCACTGTCTCTCTTCACTCATGGGCTGGCTCAGTTGCATGAAGCAAGCTGTCCTGTTGGAGAAGCCCAAGGGGTCCTGCACTCCACCGGCCTCAGGAAACGAAATCCTCACAACAGCCACTGAGAAGTCTTAGAAGTGCCTCTTCCCCAGTAGAGCTCTGAGCTGACCAGGCCCTGGTGGCCACCTTGAACACAGCCCTGTGAGAGGCTCCGAGTCAGCAGATGAGACTAGGCCATGCCTCATTCTGACCTGCAGAAACTAAGAACGTAAGTTTGTCATTTTAAGGTGGTAGTTATTGGGTAGATTAAAGAAATAGTTAACTTATGCAACAAATTATTTAATAAAATAAAGTTGAGCCTAGCTGGCATGGCTCAGTAGCTGAATGTGGACCTATGAACCAGGAAGTCACCATTCAATTCCCAGTCAGACCACATGCCTGGGTTACAGGCTCGATCCCCAGTTTGGGGCATGCAGCAGGCAGCTGATCAGTGATTCTCTATCATCATGGATATATTTTTTCTCTCTCTCCCTCTCCCTTCCTCCCTAATATCAATAGAAATATATTTTTTAAAAAGTTGATTACAAACAACTTTATATCAATACATAGAACTTAATAATCATAAAATTCTTAGAAGCAAAGATATATTTTATAACATTTGACCCAAGAAATAAAGGAAAAACCTGATCAGTACTACACATATTAGAAAAGCTCACTCTGCGGTTACACAGATGAACATTAATGATCGGCCACACATAGAATTTAAATCCGTAAGAAATAATCTTGAAATAATCTCCAGGTATTAGGCTATCTAATCTAATAAAAGAGTAATGTGCTAATTGCATCACTCCACTACATCCCAAACCATGCCCACCAGATAATCAAAGCGACTATATGCAAATTAACCCAACCAAGATGGTGGCCGGCAGCCATAGAGCTAGAGCAAGCAGGAGGCTTCATTGCCCAGGCAATGGAGAAAACTGCCTGCCTAGACTGGCTGTGGCCTCCGCTCAAGGCAACAAAGTTTCAATTATAGAAGATAAATAAACCTCAGATACCTGCTTCCAGCCAGACTCACTGGGAGCTTAGGTCGCTGGGGGCCGTGGCCAGCCTGCAAACAGCCATCAGCCTCTCACCCAGGATAGCCACACCCGCATGGGGTGAGGGTCCCTGCTGGAGGGCTTGGCCAGCCTGAAAATGGCCCTCAGCCCCTCACCCAGGCTGGAGAGGCACCCCAGCAGGGACCTCCACCCTGAAGGGGCTGTGGCCAGCCTTCAAACAGCCATCAGCCACTCACCCAGGCTGGCCAGTTTGAAAATGGCCCTCAGCCCCTCACCCAGGCTGGGCAGAAACCCCAGCAGGACCCCCACCCTGATCCGGGACACCCTTCAGGGCAAACCACTGGCCCCCACCCATGCACCAGGCTCTATCTAATCTAATAAAAGAGTAATATGCAAATTGACCCTCACTCCCTTACCCTTAAGCCATGCCCACCAGCCAAGCCACACCCTCCAGCCAATCAGAGCAGCTGTATGCAAATTAACCCAGCCAAGATGGTGGCTGGAGCTAGAGCAAACAGGAAGCTTCTGTTGCACCAGTGATGGAGGAAACTACCTGCCTAGGTCTCTGCTCAAGGCAACAGTGTTTCAATTATAGAAGCCACGGAGCTGAAGCAAACAGGAGGCTTCATTTCTTGCCTAGACCTCTGCTTAAGACAACAAAGTTTCAATTATAGAAGATAAATAAACCCCAGAAACCTGATTCCAGCCAGTCTCGCTGGGACCTTGGGTCAGTGGGAGATGTGGGCACCCTGAATACGGCTCTCAGACCCTCACCCAGGCTGGCCAGGCATGCCAGTAGGGATCCGAAACCTGAAGGGACTGTGGGCATCCTGAAACTGACCCTAAGCCCCTCACCCATGCTGGCCACACCCCCATGGGTGAGGGTCCCCATTGGGGGGCTTGGCTAGCCTGCAAACAGCCATCAGCCTCTCACCCAGGCTGGCCAGGCATGCTAGCAGGTGGACATCCCCTGAGGGGTCCCAGACTGCAAGAGGGCACAGGCTGGGCTGAGGGATACCCCCCCGGAGTGCACAAATTTTTGTGCACAAATTTTTGTGCACTGGGCCCCTAGTCCTATATAATAAAATGGCAATATGCAAATTGACCCTAACAGCAGAACGACTGGGAATGAGTGGTCACTATGACACACACTGACCAACAGGGGGTCAGACGCTGAATGCAGAAGCTGCCCCTGGTGGTCAGTGTGCTCCCACAGGGGGACCTCTGCTCAGCCACAAGCCAGGCTGAAGGCTGCCAATACAGTGGTGGTGGTGGGAACCTCTCTTGCCTCCTCAGCAGTGCTAAGGATGTCCTACTGCAGCTTAGGCCTGCTCCCTGCTGGCAAGTGGACATCCCCTGAGGGCTCCCAGGCTGCCAGAGGGATGTCTGACTGCCAGCTTAGGCTCGATCCCCTGGGGTGTGGGCCAAGCCAACAGGTGGATAACCCTTGAGGATTCCAAGACTGCAAGAGAGCACAGGCTGGGCTGAGGGACCACTCTGAGTGCACAAATTTCCGTGTACCAGGCCTCTAGTTTTTTAACAGAAAACCAAATAGTGCCAAACAACTGTTTATCACTTAGTTTTGTAAAACACTGTATTGTATTTTACTTTTCCATTCTACAGTACTAGTTTTATCATGAACTGATAAATATATTTCTAGTCAGTTAACATTATAATTGAGGGTTTTATGCTACATGAATCAATTTTTTGAAACATGTAATTGAAATTATGATATCACTTATAAATGTGTCCAACACCACATACAAATTAAGGAAGTGTCAGATATTTAATTATAGTAGGAGGTTCAGGTATTTCTAAAGAGAGTTCTATGTTTGATTATAATCAGAGCATTTTAACCAAAGTGATATAGAAAAATGTTCTTGAAAGATTGATATATTTTTATGTAAAATGGGCATTTTCAAGATTATCTAATTATTCAGGGAAATAACAATTAATCACAGCAGTTATCCTAATAGAATTTGAAAAAAAATTGAGGCACAGATAATGAAAGATGAAATAACAGTATAATTGCTTTGCCATAAAATATGAGGATAATAGAGTATGTACAGGAGTTATACTAAATTAAAAGTCATTTCGAGAGACAAGTATGCACTGGGGAATAGATTTCTTAAAAGAGATTTTACTGGATAGAAAGAATTAAAATTTAATTTTTTGCAGAACCATATACACTTTAGGAATCATACCTACTCTAATAAAAGAGTAATATGGAAATTAACCATCTCTCTGAGACACCTAAGCCACGCCCACCAACCTAATAACAATGGCTGTATGCAAATTAATCCAGCCAAGAAGGAGGCTGGCAGCCAGGAGTGGGCGGCGGCGGGCAGCAGCGCGGGTGGTGGCTCTGTGGGGCCGCCATGTCCAATCGGCTGCCGCCCGGCACTAAGTTCCCAGTCAGAGGCGGTGGCTCCATGGGGCCGCAGTGTCCAATCCCTGACTGGGCACGCAAGGCACTTAGCGCGGAGACTGACCTGGAGGGTGCCCAACACCCCAGTGGCTCTGAGCCCTGCTTTGGCGCTGGGACCACTGGGATCCGAAGCGCAGAGACCCAGCTTGCAGGAGGCCAGGAACCCAAGCAGCTCCGAGACCCAGAGCCACGGAGGTGCTGGGGCTACTGGGGCTACAGCAGAGACATAAATCTGCAGGAAACCTGTGGAAAGGGAGATAAACTATCATCACTTTATCTCCCTTTCCACAAGATGAGAAAACTGACCCTGATTTATTTAGTGATGTGGCCCACACCTTTCTACAAGCACAGCGTATGTTATGACCAGTCCCAGGAAGGTCTGGTCAGAATACTGTCTCCAGGGAATAACACTACTGTGGCAAATCATCTAAGAAAGGAAACAGGCTTTTGTTGGGTTTAGTCTGTAGGTCAGAGAACATGCCACCCCAACATATGCCGTGTTGTTATATTGATGATCTTGAGCTGAAGATGCTTGAAAAATAGCAAATGCAAGGAGAGGCTTTCACTAAAGTCTCCTGATCTGCCTAAAATTGGACCCCCCCAAAAGGTTCCCTCTATGGGAAAAGTGTCATCATCCAGTGAAGACCGACTCCTGTCACAGGAGACTACAAGTTGACATCACATCCAAACTTTGTTACAAACTATCTCCCCCACCCCCATTCATCTTTCCAAAAACTCATGTACTCTCCTCTAAGAGGCCTACATATCCCGTCCCCTTTCCCTAGGAAGAAGGTCTTTAAATCTGGACTCTAAGCCACCTTGGAGAGTTGTTCATTTTTCCCTGGGATCTCCCACATATACACAAGGTATACATGTTAATAAACTTTTGTTTTTCTCTTGGTAATCTGTCTTTCATTACAAGGGCCTCTGCTAAGAACTCAGAAGGGTAGAGGAACACTATTTTTCCTCCTCCATAATTCTATCTCGGGAAATCAAGTCCCAGGCTGAATAATGAGTTTGGCTCAAGTGCCAAGCAGTCCCAGCTGAGGGGAGGGAAGCTTCTAGGGGGTAATCAATGATATTGGCATCAAAGTAGGACAGGGCACACACATGGTTGCTGGTGGGAGTTTTAAGTGGTTCAACATTTTTGGAGGAGGATTTGGCAAAATCAATAGAAATGTTCAAGGTACATCCAAGAGTCTGTTTCTAGGAATCTCATCTGCTGAGATAAAGCACAAGTGCATAAGCTCTGGTCAGAACCCAGGATGCTACTGCAGGCTCCCCTTCCACAATAGGAAAACCTGCTAACAACCTGCATTTTTAGGACAAGGTGGCATCTATACTAATAAAAAGGTAATATGTTGATTAAACTGAACATCTTCCAGACGACCTTCCAGACAAAACCATGGTGGCAAGGCTGAGGCAGAGGCAGTTACAGGTTATCAGGCAGGCAGAGAGCAGTTAGGGGGATCAGGCCAGCAGGCAGGTGAGCGGTTAGGAGCCAGCAGCCTTGAGGGTTCCCCGATTGGAGAGGGTGCAGACCAGGCTGAGGGACCCCCCTGAATGCACAAATTTTTGTGCACCAGGCCCCTAGTTGTAAATAAAAATTCGGAGAGCTTTAGTTGATAATAATGATTGGTTATTACAGTTGAGATTCCAGAGGGTAAGAGAGGGTAAAAGTGGTTATCTCATGCGATTTTAGGAAGATGACAAGTTATGTTTATGATAATCAAAGGCATTCAGAAAATGTGACCTAAGTTAGGTACTGCTTATGTTTCTGTAAAGAGGTAAATGACACAGGTTACATTTTGCTTAGGGGCTTCTCTGTTTTGTCTGCCTAGGGACACTTTTAGCCTAGTCTCCATTGTATTTTAACAATACAGAGACATACAGTTAACATGAGATTACAAAAAGGGATTTTCTCTTCTAGATCTCTAATCCACAGGTTCTCCACTGGGGTGATTTTGTCCCCAAAGACACTTGGTAATAACTGGGGAAATTTTTACTTGTCATAAGTAGGGGTGCTACTGGTCTGTAGCAGGGGGTGGGTGGCGGGAGGGCAGGGATGCTTCTAAGCTATCCTCTCATGCACACGACAGCCCCGTATAAAACAGACACAGCCTTGTCCAAAATGTCAGCAGTGCCTCTTTAATATACATTTTTCATTGATTTCAGAGAGGAAGGGAGAAGGAGGGAGAGAGAATCACTGATCAGCTGCCTCTTACACACCCCCGACTGGGGATCAAGCACACAACCTAGGCATGTGCCTGACCAGGAAGAGAACCTAGACCTCTTGGCTCCTAGGTCAATGCTCAGCCCCTGAGCTATGCAGCTGACAGCAGAGCCTCTTTTTAGCAATCCTCTGACACATCCCTCCCCCCCAATATGGTTTCTCTCCAATCTACAGCTGTATTTCCACATCTCCGCCGAGGACGCAGCAAGTTATTTACATCTACATTACATTTTTCTTTCATGCTCCAGACTCATTTATGACTATCTACTTGATATTTGCTCTTGGCTGTTTCTCAGAGGCACCTGAGTGGGTCATCATTGACTGGATTCATGTTTATGTTCTCTGTCTCAATAAATGGCACCAATAACCATTCCACTGAAATTCAGAAAACATGGCGATGTCTTTCTCCTATTTCCCAGCTGGCCTTTATAATCCATCATACAGTTTTATTACTCATAACACTGCATACCTTTCAAACTCAATAACTCTCCATTCTAAATAGTTAGCACTCATACCTGTGCTGCCCCTCTTCAATTCTGAAGTCCCACACACACACACACACACACACACACACACACTCACACACTCGATGCTCCCTCGCGACACTGTCTTCTCAAATGTAAAACTGATCCTGCTCTTTCCTTCTTATGACCATCTAAACTAATAAAAGCGA